>CM069138.1:93637267-93800380 GCA_035221665.1 Okamejei kenojei
TGCAGCCTGTCCCGCCGAGTTACTCCAGCATTTTGTGTCTATCTCGGCCTTTCTGCCACTTGTCCTTTATTCTGAGGCGCCTGCCCCGTGGCTTCACTCTGTCTTAATGAACGGCTTAGGACACGGGTTAAAGACCTGCCGAAGGGGCAAGTCTGGGGTGGTGGGTGGGATGTGTCCACGTGTGATGCTCCATCCACCCCCGGGGCGAGAGTGTGGGATTGGAAGGAACTGCAGATGCTGGTTCACACCGGAGATAGACACACACAATGCTGGAGTAACTCGAGGGACAGGCAGCATCTCTGGAGAGATGGGATGGGTGAGATTTCGGGTCGGAGACTTCAGACTTCTCCAGAGATCCCGCTGAGCTTAGTCCGTAGATAGTAGTTGGTGTCTATCCCGGTGGCGGGGAGCCCGGCTTGGCCGACACGCCGCCTCTACTTGCGGTCAGTCCGGTGATCATCGCCCTCCGCCCGGATGCAGCGGAGGTTTCCATCCGGTGAGTTGTCAGCGCTCACGGTGACGAGGGAGGACAGCAATAGGCCAGGTGAATGAATACAGCACATAAATGAGTCGACCTTTAATATTTTTTGATTTTATGTTTTAATTTACAAGCTGCTTCAAGCGAGGCAAGTTTTATTTTCAGTCCGAAGAGGGTCTCGACCCGAAAGTCACCCATTCAACGAAAAAGTGGTAGTAACTCAGCGGGTCAGGCAGCAACTCTGGAGAGAAGGAATAGGTGACTTTTCGGGTCGAGATCCTTCTTCAGAAATGACGAGCCCTTATCCAAAACGTCCACCTTCTCCAGAGATGTTACTGGCCCGCGTTACGCCAGCTTGTTGTGTCTGCTTCCGTTTCTGCCCCTAAAGCCTTGGGATCGTTGCCCTTTGTGTTGGCGTGGAGGGGGGAGGGGCTATTGTGCTGCTTGAATGCCCCCTGCTATCATAGGGACAGGGAACACAGCGGCTTTTGAGGTGGTGGCCAATCACTACCAAAGTGTCTGCCTGCAGTCAGCACTCCTCTCTACACATTGTCTCCGCGCTATCATCCCGCAGAGAATGATCTTTCATCAGCCGAGGTCAAAGCTAGTCTTCAGCTCATTAAAAGAGCCTTTTTTCAGGTGAAATTCGGAAGGAAATTTTTAAATGCTGATGTGTCCTCTTGGCACAGCAACTTTTAGAAGCTTTTCATATTGTCCAAAGCGAGATCTCCTTTCAAAGAGGGGGCTTCACCCACTGGACCCCTTCTTAATTTCCCTCTTTACTCTTATCTCTTCCCTTCTGCTGTCATTTAACAAGCGTAGTTGCATCAGATTTTGGGAGCTGCTGCATACAGCGCTTGAACAAAAAACAGCAACACCCTGCTCTCAATAATTGCCTTGTTGCAGACATGTTACCAAATGAACCAATTTAACCAAGGGACGATTTTTATAGTGTGTGAATAAAAGATCATGACGAGTTTTCAACACGTCATGTTGCACTCTTATCTCTGTGTGTGTGTGTGTGTTTGTGTGTGTGTTCTGTGTTGTGTAGTCTGTGTGTGTGTCTGCTGTCGGGTCCGGCGGCGGCTCAATGTCAGTCACCGAGCTGCTTCTTCCTTCTCTGAAGTGGCGGCCAGTCCTGCTGTCTGTGTGTATCTCTGTGTGTGTGTGTGTGTTGTGTTGTGTGTTGGTCTCTGTCTGTCTGTGTGTATCTGTTGTGTGTGTGTGTGTGGTGTGTGTGTGTATGTGTGTGTGTGTGTGTCTCTCTCTCTCCCTCTCTGTCTATCTGTTTGTATCTGTGTGTGTGTGTGTGATGTCGGGTCCGGCGGCCGCTCAAAGTCACTTCTCCGAGCTGCTTCTTCCTCTGAAGTGGCGGCCAGTCCTGCTGTCTGTGTGTATCTCTCTCTGTGTGTGTGTGTGTGTGTGTGTGTGTGTGTGTGTTGTGTGTGTGTGTGTGTGTGTGTGTGTGTGTGTGTGTGTGTGTGTGTCTGCTGTCGGGTCCCGGCGGCGCTCAATGTCAGGCACCCGAGCTGCTTCCTTTTTTTTTAAATTATTTAAAATAGAGATCCATTGCAAAAAAGTATTTAAAAAACATTAAAACAACAAGAAATGCTTGGTTACTGGAGGATGCGCATTTTCCCATTGTCGGTCATTTCAATAGATTGCCGCCGCGCGTGAAATAACTTCAAAACCACAGGATGGAGATGTATTTTGAACATTGTTGCTTTATTAAAACATACCTTCATTCACGGTTGGCTCAAGAGTAACGGGAGAGGAACTTGGTAACTCGGGAGAGGAACTTGGAACATCGCAGCAATGACATACCCGTGGGAAAACTCGGTTACACACTTGATCATAAACTTGCAGTCTCGTGCACAGCCACGAGTCTGTCACTCGGGGTACCTCGTTGGTCAACTCGCACAGTGAGACAGGGCCATTACCATTTTCACACATCCTACTCACTTTTTCCCCTCCTCCCCCTCCACATCGTAATCAGGTTCACTTCAGATTTCATGTTATATTTCAAAACGTGTTCATGATTTAGTTTCAAAAAAAATAAAAAACGCTTTCTCAGACAGCATCCAGTGATGTTGTGACAATGCCTCTCACAGTGCACCAATCACAATGGGCTCTCAAGCTGCCTGCCGACTGCCACAATGATATCACAATGGGACACCCTCTCCTCCCCTCTCCTCTCCTGTCCTCCCCTCCTCTCCCCTCTCCTCCCCTCTCCTGTCCTCCCCTCCTCTCCCCTCATCTCCCCTCACCTCCCCCTCTTTCTTCCCCTCCTCCCCCTCCTTTCCTCTCCTCCTCTTCCCCCACTCCTCTCCTCTCCTCCACTCTCCTCTTCTCCTCTCTCCCCCCTCTCTCTCACTTCTTTCTCTCTCCCGTCCCCTCTCTCTCTGTCCCCTCTCCAACCCTCCTCTTCTTCCTTCTCTCCCCCCTCCCCCCCCCCCCCCCCCCCTCTCCTCCCCTCCCCACTCTCTCCCCCTCAATAGCGCGACAACTTAACTCTCCCTGTCAGTATATATATATTTTTCAGGCTGGTAATTAAGGTACAGATGAATACTGTATATTTGGACAGGAATAGGGCAGGTGATCGCATGTTTTTTAATTCTATGATTTGGGGATTACGAGCAAGTAATATGTAGAAAAGAGAATATTTGAAACAGTAAAGATGATTTTTTTCTTTAGATATATTAAGACATATTAAGATATATTTAGATGAAACGCATGTAGTTATAAATGCCATTGTATTTAGGGGGCGAAACTCAATGTATAATTCCATCTCCGCAGGTCAATCAATTTTTAGCCATCATAGATGGCTTCTTATATTTAGGGTATCACTTTTTTGATACCTTAAATTCACGTTTTTTTTGTTGTTGTTGTATTTACTTTTATGTGGCTTATCTAACTATTTTTCTTTTTTTCTTCACTATTTTTCAACATAACTTTCTCTTTATCTTATGGAGGTTCAATATACGGAGGAGAGGTAAAATAACGTCAGAAGTGTAGGATGATACCCATATACCCAAAAGTCTGAGGTACCTAACTACACCACATGAAGTTAAAATCACTAAAACCTATTTATAATGCAGGATAATAAGGAAAAAAAAGAATGGAGGACTCACATTTTGTAGTTGGAATATTAGGGGTGCGAATGATCCAATTAATAAAAGGGGCAAGATTATGGCCCATTTAAAATCTTTAAAGGTGGATATCGCTTTTCTGCAAGAAACGCATACGAAACTACAAACACAGATGAGATTAAGGATAGGCCAAACGTATCACTCGTCATTTACTGCTAAAGCTAGAGGAATGGCTAATATTATTCGGAAAGGTATACCGGTTTATATTAAAGAATACAATATCTGATAAAGAAGGAAGATACACGATATTGGCGGGAGAAATTTATTCCACTCCATTGACTCTGATAAATATTTACTCACCAAATTTTGATAATCCCCAATTTTTTACGAAAATTATGGATAAAATAGATTGAATTGAATTGAATTGTATTTTTGTCATTCAGACCTTTCGGTCTGAACGAAATTTCGTTGCCCTGCAGTCATACATATAATTAAAAAATGACAGAAACACACAATAAACACAAATTTAACATCCACCACAGTGAGTTCACCAAACACCTCCTCACTGTGATGGAAGGCAAAGTCTTAAAGTCTCTGTCTCTTCCCTCTTTGTTCTCCCTCTGCGCCGAGGCGATCCAGGCTTCAGATGTTGTGACCCCACCGGGTGATGGTAAGCAAGTCCTGCGGCTGAATCCGAGCTCCGCGAACGGGCTGGTTCAAACTCCGCGGCCCGGGGTGGTCGAAGCTGCCGAAGCTGCCGCCCTCCAGGCCAGCAGACAGAGCTGTTGTTGCGGGAGCTCCGGAAAAACAGGTCACTAATCTGTGACCTGCGAGCTCCCGACAATGTCATCCACTGGGCCCGCGGCCGAGTCCACCGGGCCCACGGCCGAGCCTCCGAGGTCGGGCTGCTGCCGCCGCCACAGTGCCGAGGCCGAGACGGGTCGCCGCTGCCACTGCCGCCGCCACAGCTCCTGGGCCAGTCGGGTCACTGCTGCCGCCGCCACAGCTCCGGGGCCGAGTCAGGTCGCCGCTGCCGATGCCGCTGCAGCCGCCACAGCTCCGAAACCGAGTCGGGTCGCCGCTGTCCGCCGTCACAGCTCCGGGGCCGAGTCAGGTCGCCGCTGCCGCCGTCACAGCTCCGAGACCGAGTCGGGTCGCCGCTGCCGATGCCGCTGCCGCCACCACAGCTCCGGGGCCGAGTCGGCTCGCCGCTGCCGATGCCGCTGGAACGCTGCCACAGCCACGAGGCCGCCAGCTCCACCATTATGCCTTGGCGCAGACGGAGATGAAGACGGGGAATACGACAGAAAAAAGTCGCACCCCCCCGAAGGAAGAGACCAAAGACATGTTTCTCCCCCTCACCCACACACAACCTAATAAAACAAAATGAACTAAAAACAGGACAAAGGAACAAAAAAAAAGAAAAAAACAGACGGACTGCAGGCGGGCCACAGCTGTTAAGCCAGCGCCGCCATCTTGTAGTATAATTGCATTTGATGAGTATAATTTTCAAAATGTAATACTAGGGGGGGACTTTAACTTGTTATAGATTCATACTTAGACAAATCAATAAAATTAAGGAAGGGTAGTGCTAAATCCAAGTCTAGTGAATTCTTAAACACTTGTATTAAAAACACTAATATAACAGATGTATGGAGAATAGCTAATACAACAGGAAGGGAATATTCGTTTTACTCATCAGTACACAAAACTTAATCAATTTTTGATTAATGATTATTTTTTAGTGGACACAAAATTAATACCATATACGATTAATCCTATATACCACAATAGTATTATTTCGGATCACTCCCCGCTGACTTACTTTAAAACTTGAGGGAATGCCAGGTATAAAATTATTTTGGAGATTTAATACACAAATAGCTAACGACTCACAAGGTTACGAGTATTTAAAACAACAAATGAACTTTTTTTTTGAAACAAACGAGACACCAGGTATTTCACCATCTCTATTATGGGAATCTTTTAAGGCATTCATTTGTGGAGTTATAATTTCGTATCAAAGTTTTCTAAATAAAAAAAATAGGACAGAACAATGGACGTTAGAAAATGAAATTAAATTATTAGGATTAGGAAATGCAAAAGACCCAACCATAGACTAACATAATAAGTTAACATGATTGAAATTTAAACTTAATCAAATATTATCGGCAAGAGTAATAAGATTATTTCAGATCACAAAACAAGTACAGTTTGAATTTGGGGATAAACCACATAAACTTCTAGCACGACAATTGAAGAAGCAAGAAAAGGAAAAAACAATTAGTAAAATTAAATCAGTGAATGGGGAATTGTTAACTGTACCTAAGGACATTAACAAAAGGTTTGCTCAATTTTATCAAAATTTATATACATCTAAAACTAACATTGAAGACAATAAAATTATAAATTTTTTAGATAAGTGTAACTTGCCAAAATTGGATATCTTAGAACAAGAGGAATTAGGAGCGCAGATTACAAGTGAAGAAATAAGAGAAACAATAAAAGAACTGAAAAATGGGAAGACACCAGGGCCTGATGGTTTTAATAATGAATTCTATAAAAGATTTCAGGAGTTAATGGTCCCACGATTACTTAAATTATACAGTTATGCTTTTACCGAAAATAAATTACCAGAAACTTTAGCAGAATCTACAATTACACTCATACCAAAAAAAGATAAAGATCTAGAAGATCCGGCTCGTATATCAATTTTAAATACAGATCAAAACATTTTAGCAAAGATTTTAGCAAGAAGATTGAGCAAATATATTAATAAATTGATAAACCAGGACCAAACAGGGTTTATACCCAAAAGACAATCATTTAACAATTTGAGACGACTTTTTAATATAATGTATTCACATAAAGGGGAAAAGGAAGACTTATCAGTTATATCTTTGGATGCAGATAAAGCATTTGCCCATGTAGTGTGGCAGTATTTATACATAGTACTCCAAAAATTTAATATGGGAGATAATTTTATTAGATGGGTAAAATTATTATATGATAACCCAACAGCAAGAATATTAACTAATAATATGTTGTCTCCAAAATTTCAATTATCACGGGGCAATAGGCAGGGATGTGTTTTATCACCCCTGCTATTTGCCCTTATGATAGAGCCACTGGCTGAAAGGATAAGAACACATCCGAATATTCAGCGATACAATACTAAGGACTTTAATAACAAAATTTCATTATACGTGGATGATATACTTTTATATATTAGAAATTCAGAAACGAGTATCCCGAATTTATTAAATGTAATAGAGGAATTTGGCTCATTTTCTGGATATAGAATAAATTGGAATAAAAGTGAAATTATGTCATAACAGCCCCAGAAAGCGAATCTTCTATTAAAATTTCCATTTAAAATTGCAACGGAAAAAATTAAGTATTTAGGTATTTAAAGTTACCAGAAGATATAAATCATTATTTAACACTAATTTTAGTCCTTTGTTAAATAAATTGAACGCTCTGATTAAATTTTGGAAAAGGCTCGCACTATCATTAATTGGCAGAATAAATGCTATAAAAGTGATAGTGCTACCACAAATAATATATTTATTGCAATCCATACCAATATATATACTAAAATATATATTTTTTTAAACTAGACTCTAATATTACTAATTTTATATGGGACTACAAAGCACATAGAATTAAAAGAAATCATTTGTGTAAACCTAAAGATGTAGGGGGACTTGCACTGCCTAATTTTTATATTATTATTGGGCAGTGCATATTAAGAATATTATTTATTGGTTGGATTGTCCTTCTCAACAGATGGAATGGATAAGAATGGAGAAAGAGGATGTTTTCCTTACAATTTAGGAGCGATCCTCTTCTTCCCGATAAAATTGAATAATATGTTATATAAGAAGAATCCAATCATACACAATATAATTCGAATTTGGAAACAAATAAAATTAACGTTAAAATTAAGAAACTTATCATCATTAACACCAATAGCGAATAATCCGGAATTTAAACCATCTTTTATGGATAAAACATATAGACAATATGGGAAAGATTGGGAATTAAAAAGTTGGGTGACATGTATGAAATGGGAAATTTATTATCATTTCAACAATTAAAATCAAAATTAAATCTGAATAATAACCATTATTTTAAATATTTACAGATTTGTGACTTTATAAAAAAATATATACCAAGATTATAGAATATAATGATAGACCCACAGGAAGAAGCAATGAATATTAAGGCGGACTCACAAAAATTAATATCATATCTATATAACAGTATTCTTAATAGAGAATTGCCATCAACAGAGGCAATTAGAGAAGACTGGGAAAAAGATTTAATGATAAAAATTTCTAAAGAAACATGGGAGAGGTATTTGATATATATACATAAATGTTCGATTAACACTAGACATAATTTAATTCAATTTAAAATATTACACAGATTATATTACTCAAAGGTTAGGTTGAATAAATTTTATCCAAATATTTCTCCCATCTGTGATAAATATCTTTCTCAAAATGCCAACTTCACACATTCTTTCGTTTCTTGCCCAAAACTTCAAAGATTTTGGTGTGATATATTTGATATATTCACTAGTTTATTTAAGATAAAAATGGAACCTAGCATGGAAATGATTATCTTTGAAGTATTAGGAGATGGAAACAAATTAAATATATCCCAAATCTCATTTTTTAATTATGGTTTAATAATAGCGAAAAAACTTATACTCAAATTCTGGAAAAAGGCTACTATACCAACACTCAAAATGTGGATTGGTAATATGTTGGAAACGGCCTATTTGGAAGAAATGAGACTCCTCCTAATAGAAAAAAAAAGACCAATTCTTAACGAGTTGGTCTCCATTTATTGATCTTGTGGATTCATGGGGTGTAATAACATCGTAAAATTAAAAACTCTGGGTTTGAGTGAAAAATGATTAAGAACAAAAAAAAAACAAAAATAAAACATATCGACGTGGCATGTGAGAATCTCCTTTCTGCTTCACTTTCTCACTTATTTCTTTCTTTACACTACACTAAAAAAAATAAAAATAAAAAATAAAATAAAAAAATAAATAAAATAAAATATATATATTTTTCCAATCAAAAGAGTGGTGGAATATTGCTTTGGGGAACAGGTTGCGTTGAGGGACCAGGCCTCCCATGAGGGCTATGGGGTGAGTGGTGGAATATTGCGCTGGGGAACGGGTGGGTGGTGGAATATTGCGTTGGGGAATGGGTCCCTGTCACATGGGACCAGGCCTCCCATGTGACAGGGACCCAACGGGTCCCACTTGCTCTAGTAGTTTCCTAAAAATGGTGTCACGGGTCGATAGGATGGTCAAGAAGGCTTTTGGTACATTGGCCTTCACCAGTCAGGGTACTGAGTACAGAAGCATTGAGTAAAGAAGTTCAGATGTTATGTTATAATTGCACAAGATGATGGAGCGGCCAGATGTGGAGTGTGGTGATCAGTTTTGGTCACCTTGCCATAGGAAGAATGTCATTATGCTGGAAAGTATGCAGAGAGGATTTACAAGGATGTTGCCAGGACTTTAGGCACTGAACTATGGGGAGAGGTTGAGAAGGCTAGGACTTTATTCCTTGGAGCCGAGGGCTTTTATTTAAGGTAGATAAAATCATGAGCAGAATAGATAAGTGAATGCGCAGTCTTTTACCCAGGGTAGGGGAATCAAAAACAAGAGGACATATTTAACGTGTGAGGGACAAGATTTAATACGAACCTGCGGGGCAAGCTTTTCATTCAGAGGGTGGCGGTAGCTTTGGGTTGAGACTGATACACTAATAACTTTCAAACGACACTCAGACAGGTACATGGATAGGAAAGGTTTAGAGCGATATGCTAGAAACATGGACTAATGCGACTCGCTTAGATGGGGCATCTTGGTCAGCATGGACGAGTTGGGCCAAAGGGCCTGTTGCCGTGCTGTATGACTTCAAGACTGTAAGTGGCACTGAATGGATTCTTCTGCACAGTACCACAAAGGACAATGGACTAAATTGTTTCATAGAGGCATGCAGCATAGAAACAGGCCCATAGAAACATCCACTTGTCCAAGCGCCTGTCAAAATCGTAAACGGCACCAGATTCCACGCGCCTCCTTCCACGTTGACCATGATCTCGGGTTGGTCACAACTCTTTAGTGCTGCTGGAAATGGCGTTCCTGACCTTGCATCTTGATCATGGAGCATCTTTCTCAAATGTAACTGTGCTCAGAAATGCATGAAACTGCCACATGATGGCAGTGATCTTAACTAGTGGATCTTAACCTGAGACCTAATTTCATTGGACACTAGTGTCAAAGAAAGTCAGTCATTCCCTGTGGAGACAAAGGAATAGTCAACGTTTCCGCTTGTGACCCTGACTTGGGACTGCAACGTTAATTATCCCTTTACCCTCAAACATGCTGCTTAACCCACTGAATTCCACCAAAACGTTTTTTTACTGAAGAATACGGACCTTACACTTAAGATAGACAGGCAGAATCTCTGGAGTAACTCAGCGGAACAGGCAGAATCTTTGGAGAGAAGGAATGGGTGATGTTTCGGATCGAGATCCGTCTGTCCTGCTATTTACTTCTTCAAAGAATTCCAGTAAATTTGTTAAGCAAGACCTCCCCTTCACAAAGCAATGTTGACTTCTGCCTATTTTATCGTGAACTTTTAACTACTCCGTAACCTCATCCTTGATAATGGACTAAAATCTTACCAACCACCGAAGTCAGACTAATCGGCCTATAGTTCCCACTATTCTGCTTTGCTCCCTTCTTGTGCAGCGGGATAATATTGGCAATTTTCCAATCATTTGGAACCACTCCTCTCTTGAGTGATTCTTGAAATATCACTACTAATGCCTCCACAATCTCGTGATCTTATATCTTTAGGTTGTTGTGAAGGTGGATTCACTTTAATCCTGGTTGAAATTATATGTAGAAGATAGGCACAAAAAGCTGGAGTAACTGAGCAGGTCAGACAGCATCTCTGGAGAAAAGGAATAGGTGATGTTTTGGGTCGAGACCCTTCTTCAGACATATGAATATCTGTTAGAAAAAGCTTTGCTTGACGTTTATCATTATTGAGAGTTTAGGGTCTAGAAAACAGTGCAGCTATTTTAATGGTTCTTAGGATACAGCTTGCGCAGGTGAGCCAAAGCTGTGCTTGTTTCTTTTTCCATTGTCATTGTAGGATCTTGCCAAGCACAAACTGACTGCTACAGCATAGGGTGGTACAGCACAGGACAGGATCTAAGGCTCAAATAGACCATGCCAACCAAGATGGCCCATCTACACTCACCCCACCAGCCTGCATTTGGCCCATGTCCCTCGTAACCTTTCCCATCCATGTTGTTGTGTTCGATAAATCACTGGATTCAGTCAAATAAGATCAAATAGAACAAGTTGTCCTACAACTTTAGGCTGTGCACGCCTCACGCAAGAAGAAGAAGAGACCGGATTCAGACAACAGAGTGTGAATAACAAGGTATTTTACTTCGGAGTCACACTCCTGGCGCTTGATCAGCATTACGTCGACACTGACGGCAGAGCAAGAGCTGCAGAGCGCAGCTCCCCTCAGCGGTAGGTACGGGCCCGCAGGTAAGTACAGTTGAATTACTTACAGGGCGTATCCAAACTCCGTGGCAGGTGTATAGAGCCACCAGGAGTTAAAAAGAAACCGAATTTAAAAGCAAAAAAATAAAAGTAAATACTCCGGGGGAAAAAACGGAGTTTAAAAGTTAAAAGAAAAAGAAAATGCTCCGGGTGAAAAAAACAGAGTTTAAAAGTTAAAAAGGAAAGAAAATACTCCAGGTGGAAAAAAACGGAGTTTAAAAAGCGTCCCAGGGGAAAACTCAGCGATCGGGACAGCAGATTAGTGCGGAGCCGGTTCCGATACCGGTGGCCGTTAAAATTACCGTTAGGGAGACTTTAGTTGCTCCACAAACTTTGGCTATGAAGAAAACTCCAGTGGGGAGAAAAATTTTAAATAAGTCAGAGAGGCCATGGATTAAAAGTTCTAACAAAAAGGCCTCCAGACAAAAAAGCTTCATGGCTTAAAATTAATGGAGAAAGACTCCAAAATTAAAAAAAATTAAAATTCAACCAAAGGGTTTAAAAAGGCCCAGAATATTCCCAAAAACAGACCCTGAGGGGTTTCCATATATTAATATATATGGTGGGATTTAACAATATGGGAATATCTACCTCGGATTGTTTTGGAGGTAGTCTCCTTGAGGAAAAACTCAGGAGTACCAGGGCAATAAAAGAAAATGAAAAAACTGACCCTAAACATAGAAACATAGAAACATAGAAATTAGGTGCAGGAGCAGGCCATTCAGCCCTTCGAGGTGCATTGATAGTGGTGGCTGGTCATAAAGTACCCACCACAGCACAAATATACATACAGGTGTACTAGGTACGATACCTGAATGAAGGAGTGAGGCCATGGAAAGAACCATGGAAACCAATATTAATTGGTCTCTCACCAAAGCTGTTATGGTTGAAACAGCAGAGTTATTGATAAAACTTTTATGTTTTATTAAGGTATCAACGGTGAATCCGATTATGGTACCCATGTCTCAATTGTATGGAGACATAAGAAAATACGATTTCAATGTATTTCAAGCTGGTGCGTGGCATCACTACTTATGTAAAACAAAGAAAACATTGTGCAATAACCAAAACATTTTAAATAAAAAGATAAATTGCCATTAGTTTGTGGCACTCAATGGGATATATATATATATATATATATATATATATATATATAATATATATATATATATATATATATATATATATATATATATATATATATATATATATATATAATTGTTATTGGAACCAATTTTGCACTTTAGATTTGCAGGGTCAAAACAGACCAAGTTATGTTAAACTCCTGATTATTATGAAGTAAACCTGCCTCGGGATAAATCAAAGACATTGATTACAAAGGAAAGACTATTGGTCATTAAACTTTGGCAAAATTATGATCCAATGTAAAGATTTGATAATAACCATATAACCATATCATAATTACAGCACGGAAACAGGCCCTCTCGGCCCTTCCAGTCCATGCCGACCATTTGTTTTCCCCTAGTCCCATCTACCTGCACTCAGACCATACCCCTCCATTCCCTTCACGTCCATATACCTATCCACTTTACTCTTAAATGTTAAAATCGATCCTGCCTCCACCACTTCTGCTGGAAGCTCATTCCACACAGCCACCACCCTCTGAGTAAAGAAGTTCCCCCTCACGTTACCCCGAAACTTCTGTCACTTAATGAATCCAAGCAAAGGCAGGAGTATGATAAATAAATATTTATCCAACACAGCCTTATGCGAACCCATATGATTGGGGAGAGAAGACTTCGTGTACATTTGAAGAGGTGCAAACACTTGTTACAGAAGAAGTTGATGAAATCTCCAAATGTGGGAGATTACATGTGTGTTATGATCAATGATATGGCATAACAACGGATTGATTTATTTTAATGTGTAAAGGATCTACAAAAAATTTGTAGAAGGAATTGGTTCACCTGAATAGGAAAACCTAAAAATTGATTTTAGGTTTGTACCCAAAATATCTCCAATAAAGAAGAGGTACGTAAATTTGTATCATAAATTTCCCCAGGGAAAAGGAAGATGTGGTGGTAAAGCCATACGAGACATCATTTTAAATACACTTTTACAGTGTGAAAACATTTTATCAAAATGGACATCTTCAACACTGAAAAACAGTTGTTATTAACAAATTGTTAATCATTACTATAAGACTCGAAGGATTGGTATTTAGTACCAATTTATTATCATATTTACAGGTGCTTGAAATTAATTAGATGGGTCAGCTGTTGCAAGTTAAGACATTGTCTAATGGATTAAACTCAGTTCTAGGCTGTTCACATAATTTTGGAACAACAATTGCACTGATAGAAGATCAGCACTTGCACTAATGAGGACATGGTCATGGTTTATCTTGATCACATTTTAAATTGGAAGGTTGATCAGGAGTCAGCTGCAAATTAGTGCAGCAATTACAAGCTTGTTGAGAGGCAAGGGTCCTGACCCATCCAATAAAAACTATGTTTTAGGCATTCATAAACATTCCTAAATTACTATTCTGGGTTTAGGAGTAATTCAGCACCATATGGGGGGGAATTTTTTTTTCCGAGAAACAAAATGTCAATATTACAAATATGTCTCATTGCTTTGTTGACAAACTTTGTCCCTCCATCCGAGAAGGAGCTTAGGTAAAAGAGTAAAAAACCTCCAAAAATGGGAAAACACAAGCATTATAAGAGTATGCAGGCCTTTTGACAGGCCTATGCAATTACCAAAGGATACATTATCAGAATTAAAGTGGTGGATAGAAAAGGTTCCACAAGCTGCTTTAAATATATAAGCTTAGCAGACGTTGCAAGCTGAAGCAAGTATTATCGGATGATGGATAGCTTCTGTGATTATTTGGGCTAAGATAAGTATAATATCTATTCTTATCAAGTTAATATTTGATACGTCCCTTGTTTAGGGGACGACGGACAATAACACCAGGGAATTGCGAATGGATTGTCCTAAGAAACTTTTTCTCCAAACATTTGTATTAATTATTGGAGTATCAGGAGCTTTTTATGGATTAAATGCCTATTGTTCTACTATGAAAGTGTGCATGTCCAATCAGATGAACAATACCACGGCTGTGGCATATATCAATCACATGGGTCAAGTAAGATCATTATCAAGTGATTATCTGGGTAACCAGATGTGGCGTATTATAAAAATGTTTTAGTTCAGCCGTTTATCTCTAAGGAAGAGACAATGTTGTCGCAGACAACAAATCAGGGGAAAAAACATTGTCAGTAATATGGATTACTTTCCATTAATCTGGTTGTATCCAGATTAAATCACCGATTTCTCAAATGTTTCTCGTGGGAAAACCGAGAGCAGGAGCGGTGGATGCATTTCACTAAATTACATGAGGAAAGATGTTCTTTTATGTTCCTCAATCTGTCTGATAGGGCAGTGTCTGATGAAAATGTAGCAGGACACTGCCAGGGGCGCTTTGGTGGCCCAAAACCGGACCATCATGGCTCTCATTAATGTTGAGAGTGATGTTTGAACCAGTTATGATGACTCATAGTTGCAGTAATTTATTGTTGTACAAATTCATCCATGGCATGAAGATATGAATTTGGTTATCTGCAGGTTTGACCAGACCATTATAACAGTTTGACGGTCAAAGAGGTCTATGAATGTTTTAACTAATATAACAATATAACAATTATGTACAAAAGGAATGTTATACCTGCAATTTGGAGAAATAGTTTTAAAAAAACAATATTTTGTTTATAAGAAATTGGAAGTCTTTTGCAGACAGTAAAAGTTATTTTATCATATTAGATATATGGGAGTTCCTTGTGGATTGCATTTTTTCTCAGCATCTAAGTGATAGAGCCAATAATAGGGCTCATAGTGTTTATCGTCCTATTTAGGACAAATTGCTGACCAAGAATTTATCGGGCTCATTCATAATATCCCGACATGACGTCAGTATCAGCATAAGCGTGCAAACATTGCAAATGGGCCGTTATATAATTGCATGTGGCTACAGATTACATTATCTTATATGTTTATGACTTTACCAAACAAAGCAGACCAAGAGGAGCTGGAACCAAGGTAAAATTTAAGCATATCCTGTCGGCCAAAAATTGTGTGTGGGTCAACATTGACTCAATATGTTAAAGTAGGTAAGAGTCTCTGTGGTGATGAGACAGCACTACTTATTACACACAAAAACCACATTAAGTATCAGTAAAAATTGATGGTTCTAGATAATTATATTCTAGATGGTTAAAACATGTTTAAAACTCAGTGGAACTAGACATTGAGATGTGGAAAATCACTCCATTAAGGTGGTAGATACATTCACAGGAATGGCACAGGATGGGCCTCTCGAGCAAAGATTCAAGGCCGCAGGAGGGTGTAAAATAAATATTAAAGTTACAAGGAACCAGTCATGGTGTCAGGGTACACAAAAGGCTGGAGAAACTCAGCGGGTGCAGCAGCATCTAAGGAGCGAAGGAGATAGGCGACGTTTCGGGTCGAGACCCTTCTTCAGACTGGTCAGGGATCAGGGAAACGAGAGATATAGACGGTGATGTGGAGAGATAAAGAAAATGAATATGCAAAAAAGTATCAATGATAAAGAGAACAAGCCATTGTAAGCTGTTTGTGGTGTGAAAATGAGAAGCTGGTGCGACTAGGGTGGGGGAGGGAGATAGAGAGAGAGGGAATGCCAGGGCCCGAGGGCTGAGGGAGAGGTGGGAAGGGGAGGAGACAGCAAGGGTTAACAGAATTGAGAAAATTCAATGTTCAGGCCCAAAGGATGCAGACTCCCCAAGCGGAAAATGAGGTGCTGTTCCTCCAACTTGCGGTGTTGCTCACTCTGGCCATGGAGGAGGCCCAGGACCGAGAGGTCGGATATGGAATGGGAGGGGGAGTTGAAGTGCTGAGCCACCTGGAGGTCGGGTTGGTTATTGCGGACCGAGCGGAGGTGTTCGGCGAAACGATCGCCAAGCCTCCGCTTGGTCATGGTGTCAGGATTGGACACGGAGTGTTGGGTTCTCTGTAATTGTTGCTTTGTTTATACTATCAAATTATATTATCAATTGATATTTTGGTGATATATTTGCCTTTCAATGGAAAGGGCATTATTTTCATTCTTTTATAATGGAAAAAATTTATCACATAAATTGAGGCAATGTTTGGGAAAAAATGTGTTATTTGCTCATTACTGTGTTGATTGAGCCAGATTGTCGTATGGAATGAGTCTACGACATAAAAAACACAGAAGCTACAAAATCTTCACATTGATTGTTGAGCCTTACTATCTTACTCCGGCTATTATGTTCTGTGTTTTTCATGCCGCTGCTTTGAAGTATGCCGATCAAGCGCCAGGCGGGGCTTCTTCACATAATCCCTCATCGTTACTCCTCATAAAATAACGATCAAACTTCGAACTGGTAAGCTCGTTTAATCTTACTATTTTATTACACTACCAAACAAGGCACATACATACACTCACGTATCTGAGCAGACCGCGCCACTGCCCCCTCCCTGAGCCAACCGTAAGCCCCAATTGTCTGCAGCATTTCTGCGCTCCTAGCAGCAGGAGGCCCAGATGGTCTACCCAACGTGTTTTACTCAGCAAACTCAGATGTTCCCAGGCATTGAGTGAGAACAGGTGCAAAAACATCTTGTGTTCGAAGGGTTTAGAATGCTGTTAATTTAGCTGATAATTCGATTTTGTCTGTTTAACCCTTACAATAAACATGTACCTAGGGTTGCCAACTTTCTCACTCCCAAATAAGGGACAAAATACGGGATAAATTCCCGACGGCAAATCGTTGACCAACTCGGCCGTGGCTGGGTGAATGATGAGTTGGCCCGGGTGCTGGACTGCACACAAAGCCCAGCCGGCGGGCCAGCTGAGGAGTTTTGCGTAATGTCGCGCAAAGTCCGGCGACCCATCCAACTCATGAACCGATGATCGGCCATGAGAAGGAGGGGTGGTGGTGTCGGCGGTAAGTGAAGGTCCGAAGGTCAGACAGCTGGCCGGCCCGCCGACTGACGGGGCACGGGCGAAGCGCTGCTGCTGCTGCACTCCATGGGCTGCACTACGTCGGGACAGGTGAAGCGGGGCCAGACGCGGCGCTCCGGCCTGACAGTCCCCTCGACCCGAATAGTAGCAGTCAAATACAGGACAAGGGCAGTCCTGTACGGGACAAACCAATTTAGCCCAATATACAGGATGTCCCAGCTAATACGGGACAATTGGCAAACCTTCATGTACCTGCCCACATGCCTTCTAAAACTTGTTAACTCTTGAAAAAATTCAAACATGCTTAAAGTTTTCCACAAGTCAAATTTACTGTTGAAGTTAAAAATTGAAACATTTAAACTTGTTGTAAGAACGTAGTGGCCCGTGCGTTTACCGTAGTGACTCGATAGTCTACCGTGGGCACTCTTTAACTCAGCGGGACAGGCAGTATCTCTGGAGAGAAGGAATGGGTGACGGGATGACGTTTTCAAATTTCTGCTGCATATTTGTGTTACTCCAGCACTGTGTGTTCACTTTTTGTCAACCAGCATCTGCCCTTTCTTGTGCATGACATTGTTTGTATCCGTGGCAGTTGATTGTCGCTCCCTTCAGATTCCCAGGGGGTCGGGTTGGGAGGGAAAGGTGGGGGGGGAGGGGTGGGGGGGGGAGGAGGGAGGGGAGGGGGGGGTTGGGGTGCCTTTTTTCTCCAGAGATGCTGTCTGACCCGGTGAGTTACTCCAGCAATCAGCATTATCATGAAGCCGGGAGGCAGGAGACGAGGACCATGCTGGGTGCAGGGAAATTTGACAGTGAACAACAGCACACCTGTTGCCTGTGGCAAGGGTGGGGAGGTACTCCTGCCTCAGTGTTTGAGGCACTCCAAACGGGCAACGAGTGATTGCGGGACTTTGCACCTTGAAGTCACCCAATGATCTCCTTCTCTTCCCCACACTTGTGAAGTAAAGTCCTGGGAAAAAACAATGAGGCTTTGCCGGTGACTTCCTAGATATTGGGCACGACGTGAAGTCTGAAGAAGGATCTCAATCCCCAAAACGTCGTCTGTCCATTCCCTCCGCCCGCTGTGTTCCTCCAGCACTTTGTGTTCTAATCGAGACTCCAGCGTCTGCAGTTCATTGTGTCTCCTTACTGGTCATCGCGGTTGCATCTAGCAACATTTTTAGTACTATGGTTGCCTTTTGCATTAGAAATAAGGTCGGGTGTGCAAATTAAGTTAGAAACTACAGGAGGATGACTTTCTTAAGATCAAAGGATTTAAAAATATTAGGGAGAGCGCACCGCCCAGACCCTTCTTCCCAGAGCAAGTTGGAAGAAAGCAAGCAGCAACCTCGGGAGCTGATTCACAGATTGTCTTTCGACACAGTTCATAAATGGTCCCATGTGTTGAGAACTGGAGATCGTTGAGGTTCAACTTGTGTTTCTGGTTTTGGTGGAGCTGAGCGAATTGTTGATCTGAAAAGTCTGATGTTGTGTGAAATGAGAGCTTTCTTCAGAGTTTCCTTGAACGTGGAACTGGAGAAGTAGTAAACCACCGGATCGAGCACACTGTTCAAGTAAATGACGCACAGGGTGTTGTACAAAATCTGCACGGTAACATCCAACGTCTTGCAATTACTTACGGTGTTTGAGATTAAAACAGCAATTACAGCAACGTTGCTGGATAAGAAACAGATGGTGAAAACCGTCGCCACGAGCACCACAAGCCTCGTTGCTCGTTTATATTTGGCTCATAGCCTAACCCAAGAGCCCTGTCACCCCAGACAGATTAATGACGCCCGCAACCGCATCCTCCCCCAACCTCCCTCCACCTCAACTCACGCATGGGCACCAAAGCAGCTGAGGAGGCGAACCCTGAGCTCCGTCTCCCAACAATCTGATGTGCAACTGATGTGAAAGAACAGCGGCTGCGGCCAGCCGGCCGGCACCCGGCGTGGACTTCTCACACCAAGTGTGTGCGAATAAACAAAAACAAGGAATAAAACCAAAGCCCGGCTTGAAAGGCAACTAAAAATATATTCCGCTTAGAACGAGCAGGCGCGGAGACATCCATCCACATTCAAAGATTTCATCTCCCGTCTCCCCGCAGTGTGTAGACCTGGCAGTAAATTCAATTAAAATATAACACTCCTCCGCCCGCTGGTCTTCTAACTATGTGATGCGTGTTTCAAACAAATCAAAAGTATAACTGCTCTGGTACTGGTCGGTGCGCATTTTCCCTTTGTAGGTCATATCAATAGACGCAGCCGCGCTGAATTCTGAACAAA
Organism: Okamejei kenojei; assembly: GCA_035221665.1. Classification (NCBI taxonomy): domain Eukaryota; kingdom Metazoa; phylum Chordata; class Chondrichthyes; order Rajiformes; family Rajidae; genus Okamejei; species Okamejei kenojei. Next base: position 93,656,721 of record CM069138.1, read on the forward strand.
GCCGCAGGATGGAGATGTCTTCTTTAACACTGTTGCTTATTAAAACAGACCTTCATTCACGTTTGGCTCAAGAGTAACTCGGGAGAGGAACTTGGTAACTCGGGAGAGGAACTTGGAACATCGCAGAAATGACATACCCGTGGGAACTCAGTTAAACACTTGACCATAAACTTGGAATTGTGTACACAACAACGAGTCTGTTTTTTTTTCTTTCACTCGGGGGTCACTCGTGGGTGGCACTGTGTCGCACCATGAGACAGGTTGGACTTGCCAAATGCAAAACCTCAGACTTATCTATATTAAACTTGATAGCCATACCTCAGCCCAATTGATCAAGATCCTGCTGTAATTTTTGATTCACTATCTACAGTACCACCCTCTTCAGTGTCATCTGCAAACTTACTTATCATGCCTTCTACTGTACATTCTCATCCAAATCATTGATATAAACCACAAACAACTATGGGCCCAGCACCAGACTTTGAGGCACTCCTCTCCTACCCCCCACAATAACCTGGGATAGATCCCGTCAGGCCCTGGGGACTTATCCACTTAATGCACTTAACCATCTCCTTCTCCATCTCAAACTACCTTCATATTTTTGCAATCCGTACACTTCTGCATGAATACAGATGCAAAGTCCTCATTAGTATCTCACCTACAATCTCCAACTCCAAGTATAGATTCCCTGCTTTATCTTTGAGCAGTCCGACATTTTCCCTGGTCACCCTCCTATTTTTAACTTGCGTATCAAATGTCTTGGGATTTTCCTTAATCAGACTCACCAAAGACAACTCATGGCCCCTTTTGGCACATCTAATCCTTGAGTTCTCACCTACTCGCTTTATGTTCCTCATAAGTCCTGAATTATGCCACCTTCTGTAACCTAACACACGCTGCCTTCTGTGTAGGAAGGAACTTCAGATGCTGGTTTACACCAAAGATAGACACAAATGCTGGAGTAATTCAGGTGGTCAGGCAGCATCTCTGGAGAATTCCTTCCATGCATTTATTTTTTCTTCCTGGCTATGTTTACAACGTCCTTGGTGATCCAAGGCTCCCTTTCATTGCCGTTCTTATCCCTCCTTAAAGTTTACTAAAGAAACCTTGGCCCTCAGTGTCCCAACCCCCCTCCATCTCTTTAACTGGGAATCAATTCCTCCCTATGGGGAAATATCTGATGTGAAAATATGTGGAAATTCATAAAACAATTTAAGAATAGAGCACGCTTGCATTTTTCATGCTAATTATTTTACAGACTCCCTCCTTCCCGATGCCCCTACTCGAGCCCTCATGTCTTCTGATGCTGGCCTGTTATGGGCCTGTCCCACTTGGGCGATTTTTTCGGTGACTGCTGTCATGCTCAGAGCAGATCGCCGAAAAATCGGCAACTGGACCCCCCTAGGACAATGTCTACAACAACCTACCACCCAGTCGACATCCAGCTACGGCAAGCTACCGACAACTGGCGACCCATTAGGACACGCACCTACGACCACACCTACGACAACCTACGTCCACCCCCGACAAGCTACGACAAGGTAAGACAATTCAGTCGCCGGTACCTGTCGCCGGTTGGCGTAGGTAGTCCCCAATGGAATTCGCCAAAGTCAGCACTGGCAACAACCTACGTCATCCTGGGGACAACCTACGACAGCAACTACGTCAGGAGAAGTCAAGCTACGCTCATAGGCATCAAGTCCACTGTTGCTGACTGTCGCCGAAAAGTTTTAAACATTTCAAAATCCAGCGGCGACCAGAAAAACGCTACGATTCTTTGGGCGACTGAGGAGATGACTCACGGCCATACAGATGACACCCCCGCGACCATGTGGTGACAGACTAGTCGCCTGTAGTCGCCCGAAAAATCGCCTATGTGGGACAAGGGGCTTTAGCCTCTCAATGCCGCAGAAATAAGAAAATTGGTGAAGCAGCCTTTTTCAATGACGCCCGCAAGTTGTGGAATACTCTACCCAGGGCCATGAGAGACGGCCACTCAGTTGACATTTTTAAGCCTTATCTTTTTAATAATAAGATTAAATGAGAACTTACCAGTTTGAAGTTGATCTTTATTTTATGAGGAGTTACGATGAGGGATTACGTGAAGACCCCGCCAGCATCCATGCGCGACATTCTTCAAAGCAGCAGTGTGAAATCACAGATAACAAACATAATAAGATAAGAGAACCAGCATACCAGTTGACCTTTATAATAGAGGGTTTGGGAGCCGAGGGCACGTAATCCCTCATCGTAACTCCTCATAAAATAAAGATCAAACTTCAAACTGGTAAGTTCTCATTTAATCTTACTATTTTACTTCGGAGTCACGTGAGTGACTACGTGAAGATTTCAAAGCTCTGTGATTTCATGCCCTGGAATGAGTCCATGCTCACACACTGCCATAATGACAAATGAAGGAAGTATGTTGACGTATTTCAGACATGAAACTGTGCTGAAAAACAAGAGGGTATTTATGTAACAATAACAAATAATAATACCCCTACTTCGGGGAAATTATAATACAGAACTTAATATTGTGTCTGCAAACGTCTCAGATGCGACCACGGGTTTATTATAGAACCGCTGAAAGGTTTTCTCATTAGCCCAACCCGCCGTTGCAAGGATGTGGTCCATTGGAACTTCCATCATCCTTGCCGCTGATGTAGATGCAGCCCTGGTGGAGTGAGATTTAAAAACATCAGTGTCCACCCCCGCTACACCCAATACCACCCTTAGCCATCTTGAAATAGTTTGCACGGTGACTCTGTGATGAGGACGTTTGTGACTTATAAGCAGAGCCCTTTCCGTGCCCCTGAGACACTTGGTGACCTCCATGTAGTGTAAAAGGTGGGTCACTATGCATAGGCGGCTGTCTACAGGGTAAGCCAGGAAATCCAACTTGCGGCCAGATGATCCAGGCCTGTTTTGTTTGAGTAACCCCTGAATAAAGAAAGTTACCTTATTGTTGGTTATAACCATGGCATCCATACTTAGCTTGTGTAGGGATTGGACCCGTTGCGCCGTCACGAGTGCCATCAGCATTACCATTTTGTATGTCAATTTGGCTAGCGAAAGAGACGTTACTGGTGCCCACCTTCGGAGCATGGTTAGCACAATGCCAATATCCCAGGTCTGGGAATATCTAGGCCTGGGGGGATTTGAGTTAAAAATTCCCCTCATAAGTTTAGACACCAAGGGGTGGGACCCTACTGAAAGTTGGTCTACACCTTGTCCGAGATATGAGGATAGGGCACTCCTGGCACAGTTGATGGCACTGTAGCTTAAACCTTCATCAAAATGAAGGCTTGCCAGGAACTCCAGCACTACTGTGATGGTGGCTGTGTCATATGTGGTGTTTGTCTTGGTACAAAACACCTCCCATTTTTTGACGTAAGTGAGGTATCGTTTCCTGGTGGACTCCCTGCACGATGCCGTGATGATATTCATTGTTCGGTCTGAAAGTCCAAATTCCAGGAGTGGCCTTTTCAAACCCTGCAAACCAATAGGTTCATCCGGTCATGGCACGGGTGACTCTCCCCTGTCACAGGGTGTACCAATAAACTCGGACGTTTGGGTATTGGAATGCATGGTTCTGAGACCATGTCCAGTACCACAGGGAACCATGGTTGAGTAGGCCAGTCGGGCACAACCAGAATACCCGATGCAGAGTCTTGTTGAATTTTCTGCAAGACCCGACTTATGAGGCAGAAGGGGGGAAATGCATAGAGAAACAAATCCCCCCAGTGTAGCGAGAAAGCGTCCATCGCTACTGCCCCAAGGTCTGGTTCCCATGCAACATATGTTGGTATTTGGTGTTTGAGTCTGGATGCAAAAAGGTCGATATCTGGTGTTCCATACCGAGCTACGATATCAGCAAACACTTTGCAGTCCAACATCCATTCGGTGTTGTCATTAAACTTGCGTGACCTAGTGTCCGCCACTGTATTTAGCTTACCCGGAAGGTAAGTGGCTGATATCCAAATGCTCCTTTCTAAGCACCAGTGCCAGATTGTATTGACCAATTCGTCACAAGATATCGACTTAATTCCACCCATATGATTGATATGCCACCACGGTGGTATTATCAATTTGTAAGCATACATGCAGATGGTGCATGTCCAAACATTAAGCCCGGAGTCCATGAAATGCTCCAGCATTTCTAGATGATTAATTCCCAGTGCCGGGAGTAAGGTTAATTCATGTGCATTCCATCTACCACCGCAACTGAAGGTGGTATTAGTTCCTCCCCAGCCTTGTGCACTGGCGTCAGTTTGTAGTATAACCGTGGGGTTTGTGATTGTAATGGGATTAGAGCAATGTCGAGCATTGTCTATCCACCATTGTAATTCCAATTTTGCTTTTGCTGGTAATTGCATTGGCCTGTCAAAATGGCCAGCATGGTGTTTGAGTGCTGCAATTTTTGCTCTTTGTAGGTTTTGGTAATGCAAGGGCCCAAATTGTGTGGCTGGAAAGGCAGCCACAAGCTTCCCAATTACCCTGGCTACTTGCCGAATAGACGGTTTACTGATGCCTGCAAGGCTGTTACATGCTTCTATCAAGTCTGATGCTTTGTTCGCTGGCAAAGTGACAGACATATGAACAGAGTCAATCGTGAATCCCAAATAGTCCATAGTGGTAGAAGGCATTAATTTGGATTTGTCTGGATGGATGATAAACCCCAGTTTTTGAAATAAGTGCTCAGTGGCTGAGACAGCCAATTTGGCCAACTCCAAGGTTTTCCCCACAATTAAAATGTCATCAAGGTATGCCATAACAATATGTTTTTGTTTTCTGAGACACGCTAAAGCTGGTTTCAATAATTTGGTAAACAGTCTGGGTGCTGATGTTAATCCATTAGGCAGCGCTTTATATTGCCAGAGCTGGCCCCATCCATGCATATTTCAAATATCTGCGATGATCTTTGTCTATTGGTACTGAATAGTATGCATCTTTTAGGTCGATGCAAGCCATGAAGTATCTCTTGGAAACTACTTGTTTGGCAGTAACAAAAATTTCCATTTTGAAGTGGGCATACTGCACGAAAGTATTCAATTGTTTCAAATCAATAATGATGCGGCATCCGCCGTCTTTTTTATTTTTAGTGAAGATGATCGATACAAACTCATGAGTCACTTTTGGTTTTCTCAATTACCCCTTTCGTATGTAATCTTAAGAGTTCAGCATGACCTTCTGTCTTTTCTTTCTGTGAAAGTACAAACTTTCCACTAGGTGTTTGCTGAACAGGAAGGGGAAGTTTGTGAACAAATTTTATTTTGTATCCTTGAATACTTTGCAGTATGAAAGGATCAGAAGTTATAGAACTCCATGCATCCCGAAACCAGTGCAACCGACCCCCAATCCGTGAAGAAATTAAACATGCGATGTTCCTGAGGCAACCAGACCCACCTACCATGGTTACTGGCGGTGCTGCGCTGGTTTCCTCTGTCCTTGTTTCCTGCGAGGTGGAGGCGCTGTGGTGTGGGGGTGGCGCATCTTCCAGGAAGGCCGTGCTGGGCCATGGTCTAAAAAAGACCGTTGAACAGGTTGGACGGCCTTCGAGCTTTCACCAGCAGGTGTTCTGTCGCTGTGGTAGCGTGGTCTGCTGGTGGATGCATAGGGGCGCTGTCGCCGCAGGTATGAGGACTTGGTGGCAGCCGGCACTTTTATCATGCCTATTGCCTTTGCCTCTTCATCGAGGTCTTTTACCTGCTTTGGCAGGTTGTCCCCAAATAGTAGTGTAGGCGGCTGTGCACTGCTGGGTCTGCACAACCCCGCAAACTTGGGGTTCAGTGCAGGTCGGATGACACTCTTTCTGTAACAGTTGATCTCAAACTGTGTTTACAGAGGAGTGCCAGGGCATCCTGTAGCTCTTCCGGCATTTCCACTCCATCCACTGACCTGGCAATGGCCGTAATCCCAGAAGCCAGTAGTTTTAGGATTTTTTGGAGTTTTACTTCCTGGCTTCTGATGCCAGGGCTCATGTTACCCCAGATGGGGTTGCTGACTGCAGGCACGTTGAGGGAGACACAATTCTCAGGAGCTAGGTACTTGGCTGCAGTGTCATTAATGGCCTGTTCCTGAAGTTGATTCGTTGCCCTGTAGTTTATACTGGCTGCCAACTGTGGTTGCAGCGGCAGCCCTTTTTGGGTAGGCATCGCAAGTTTTGATACCGTGCCCAATAGCTCCTCTTCTGGCACCCCTAGCATTGGTGTTTCTTCAGCCACACTCCCCTCTTCAGAGTCAGCCCAGTCCTGACTCCTTATGCTCCCCTGCGAGGAAGGTGAGACATTTGGCAGCCCTGTAAAGGGTGCTGCCGTGGGTCTGCGAGGAGACCCACTGTGACCATACCCCTGCTGTAGCAGGTCACGTTGGAGCAACTGCTCCACCATCCGCTCCATGCGGGATAGTCGACCGCTGTCGCTTCCCGCGGGCGGGGTGTCCTCAAGTCCAGACTCAGCCGAGTCAGCGGACCTGCCCGACTTCCGGGTGGTTTTGTCGGCAGTCCAAGGAGCACCTGCGGGCTGTAGCGGTGTGAAGTCGGGGGCTGCGGTTTGTATCAGCAGTTCTGGAGAACCCGACCGCTGCTGGCTGCCCGCTTCGCGGTCCTCGCCAACTTGTTTGGCAGCGGCTCGTTTGGATTTCGTCCTTGATTCCATCTTGGTGCGCTCTGTAAGAGAAATGCTCAACAGAGCCGACAACGACCTCAGGAATGGTAAGTACTCACCTGCGGGCCGTTTTTAAACTTACGCTGGAGGAACGCTTCGCAATACGTTCGACGATATGTCGCGCATGCGTGCTGGCGGGGTCTTCGCGTAGTCACTCACGTGACTCAGAAGTAAAATCAAGCTTTTAACTGATTTGACTGTATTTGACCGCAGTATTTTTGCTTTTTACATTCTCAATTTTATATTTTAAATATTTATATAAATCTGTGTCTATGCCTATGACCTTACCGTTTTAAATTGTATTTTTGTTTGGACCTGTGTTTTTGTGGGTTGCATTTAATTGTATGAAAAGTGCTGTACAAATAAAGTTATTATTATTAAGGTTATTCTAATTATCAATTTGCTCCTCTTCATTGAGGGCTCCCGATAGATGATCACAATGACTGGTCCTATCTGACTCTCTGGATGGGACCAAACACAATAATGACTGTCATAGGGTTATTACTCCAATGTTACTCCTCCTGTTACATTACTGATTTTACTCTGTTACTCCATCCTGCTCCCCGTGTCTGCATTTCTCCTTCAATTTACTTTTGTGCCATTAATCTCTTTGATCTCGTATTATTTTTATGGCTTTATCTGTTATTTCTGTCCTGGGCCTCCTCCATTGTCAGAATGAGGCCCAGCGCAAATTGAAGAAACAGCACCTCATATTTCACTTGAGCAGCTTGCAACCCAGTGGTATGATGATGATTTCTCTAACTTCAAGTAACCTAGTATGTCGTTGTACCAGCTTCAAATGAGTCTCTTTTCTGTAATCCACCGAGCCCACATTTCTGTTTCTTTATAACTTGCATAAGTTCCACACATCCTCTACAACCTCTCGTTTACCATTCCCCGACTCTCAGTCTGATGAAGGGTCTCGACCCGAAACATCACCCGTTCCTTCTCTCCAGAGATGCTGCCTGACCCACTGTTACTCCCGCTCTTTGTATCTATCTTCTTATATTGTGTAGCTCTGGATGAATTGGTCTCTAATGTCCCTGCTGAGGGCCTTCCTGATATGGTGCCTAATGGCCCTGTCTCACAGTGCGAGTTGACCCACGAGGTACCCCGAGTGAAAGACTCGTGGTTGTGTACGAGACTTCAAGTTTATGTTCAAGTGTTTATCCGAGTTCCCACGGGTATGTCATTTCTGCGATGTTCCAAGTTCCTCCTCTGAGTTACCAAGTTCCTCTCCCGTTACTCTTGAGCCAACCGTGAATTAAGGTATGTTTTAATAAAGCAACAATGTTCATATACATCTCCATCCTGTGGCTTTGAGTTATTTCAGCGCGGCCGCATCTATTAATACGACTTACAAAGGGAAAATGCGCACCCTCCAGCAACCAATAACGTGGTAAGTGCATTTCTTGGTGCTTTAAGTTTTTAAATACTGTATTTCCCGGAGTGGGGGGAGAGCTCAGTTCATAGTATTTGGGGAGTCTGGCGTTGTGAAGGAGGGGATTGGGGTCAGTAACCCACTTGCCACTCTCCAGTCTGAGTGCAGGTAGATGGGACTAGGTGACAGTAAACGGCACGGAGTAAAAGGGCAGAGATGGCCTGTTTCCATGCTGTCATTGCTATATGGTTTTATTGTGGCCAGGGAGTGAATTAGCTTGGGTGGCTGCCGCAGCGCTCCGGACACAGACAGCAGAACTGGCCGCCACTTCCGAGGAAGGAAGCAGCTCGGGTGACTGACTTTGAGCAGCCGCCGGGACCCGACAGCAGACACACACACACAGATACACACACATATACACACACATATACATATATATATATATATATATGTCCATGTGCTGTATATATACTTTGCGTGGTTCCTGGGGTGCCTACTGCTATATATATATATTTATTACCCATATCACACATCTGAGCTATGCTTTTACAAAATTGTATCCTTCGTTTTGAGTGCCACGCAGGGTGGTTGAATATTTTCTTGTGCGTCCTATGACTTTACGTGTTAAAACATAAATATAGTCTTATATACCCCTGTCTCACATCCGGGAACTTGGCAATGTGCTGCGTGGTTTTAGAATTTGTTCTCACAAAACAAGCAAAATGGTAAACAGTGCGAGAAAGGTGTGCATTTGACGAACAGCAATTTGATTTTACAAAACAAAGACGCGCAGAACACCAAGAAGGCAACGAAACAAGCAGTCAAGGAATATTGATGGAGAAGGGTAGATGTCGATATTACTTTGGCGTCCATTTTGCTAAATTTTGTCCGCCGAGCTGAGATGTTGAGATTTTCCTCTAGATGATATGGGTAATAATAACATACCTCTTTCGGGGATACGACATATATTTCACTAGATCCATATTGCCCTCGTCTTCGACTGGGCAATATGAATCTACTTCAGGCAATATATGTCGTATCCCCCTCAAGGCCAGTCAATATTCTATTAATATGTGTTGTGTGTGTGTGTGTGTGTGTGTGTGTGTGTGTGTGTGTGTGAATATATATATATATATATATAATATATATATATATATATATATATATATATATAATATAAATATATATTTATATATATATAATATATATCCATATACTATATATATATATACATATATATATATATATATCATATATATATATTATATATATATATATATCATATAGGCACCCCATAGAACCACATATACATATACACATACACATATACATATACACAGGTCTGGGGAAGACAGAGAGGGGAACAATGAGGACACGGAAGTTTAGTGGGGAATCTCATTGGTTATTATGTGGGAAGAAAGTCCAGATGCTGGTTTAAAGATAGACGAAATGCTGGAGTAACTCAGCGGGACAGGCAGCATCTCTGGGTAGTGGTCTAAGGAAGGGTCTCGACACGAGACATCATCATTCCTTCTCTCCGGAGATGCTGCCTGTCCCGCTGAGTTGCTCCAGAATTGTGTGTGTGCGAGTGTTACTCTAGCATTGTTTGTGTGTGTGTGTGTGTGTGTGTGTGTGTGTGTGTGTGTGCGCGTGTGTGTGTGTGTGTGTGTGTGTGTGTGTGTGTGTGTGTGGTGTGTGTGTGTGTGTGTGTGTGTGTGTGTGTGTGTGTGTGTGTGTGTGTGTGTGTGTGTGTGTGTGTGTGTGTGTGTGTGGGTGTGTGTGTGTGTGTGTGTGAGTTACCCCAGCATTGTGTGTGTGTGAATCATGAATTGCCAAGACACAAGGCACTGTAGATACAAATAATGTCATACACAAGAAAGGGCAGATGCTAGTTGAAAAAAGTGAACACATGGGGCTGGAGAAATTTGGAAATGTCATCCCGTCACCCATTCCTTCTCTCCAGAGATGCTGCCCTGCCCGCTGAGTTTAAAAGAGTTCCCACGGTAGACTCACGAATCACTTAAGGTAAACCCACGGGCCACCACGTTACAAACGAGTTTAAAATGTTTTAATTTTTAACTTGAACTGTAAATTTGACTCGTTGAAAAAATCAAACATGTTTGATTTTTTTCACGAGTTACCAAGTTTCCCGGGTACCTGCCGTTAGCACCACGAGTCGCTAAGTTGCTCGCAAGAGTTCCGACGTTCCCGCTACGTTTAATGTACGTGATTACTGCGAGTGACAACTCTGGGTCACTCGTGGGTCAACTCGTACCGTGAGACAGGGGTTTAATACTCGGCCTGCTATTTTCTCTCCAGATTAATGTCAATTATATGTTTTTGTCACAAGTATGGTGAAACACTTTGTTTTGCCTACAAACCAGTAAAACCATACAGCAGACCTCACCGAGGCAGTGGCCCCATAGCAGAAGCGTCCACATCGCGGGGCTGGAAACTGGAAGTATCCTGAGCTAATTCTGCTACCACCATCGTCTATTGCAAGAAGTGATGGCTCCCACTGATTGCCACCGGAAGCGTGCGTGCATTTCAGGACGGACGATGACAGCGATGTCAACCTTTGAAACATGGAAGGTGGACACGAAAGAAGTACACCTAGGCAGTACACACGAGTGGCCACGTTCCTGGTGCAGTTAAAGTAGTGATAAGTGTTGGAAGGAACTGCAGATGCTGGTTTACACCGAAGATAGACAAACATGCTAATGAAAGATATGCAAAAAACAGGCATCATCTCTGGAGAGGAATTGGTGATGTTTCGGGTCAATAGACAATAGACAATAGGTGCAGGAGAAGGCCATTCGGCCCTTCAAGCCAGCACCGCCATTCAATGTGATCATGGCTGATCACCCCCAATCAGTACCCCGTTCCTGCCTGCTCCCCATAATCCCTGACTCCCCTATCTTTAAGAGCCTAATCTATCTCTCTCTTGAAAGTATCCAGGGAACCGGCCTCCACCGCCCTCTGAGGCAGAGAATTCCTTCTGAAGAAGGGTCTCGACCCGAAACGTCGCCTATCTCCTTCGCTCCTTAGATGCTGCTGCACCCGCTGAGTTTCTCCAGCATTTTGTGTAACCCTCCACAGACTCACAACTCTCTGTGTCTCAGTCGAGACCCTTCTTCAGATATGTCTAGAGATATGGAAGGGGAAGGTGTGAAAACGACAGATCAAATTGGCTGCTGATGTGGAAATGTTGAATCGTTTATTGTTAGCTGAGGGGAAGGTGACAACGCGGCATACATTCAGTAATATTTAATCACGAGGACAGTAGAAACATAGAAACATAAAAAATAGGTGCAGGAGGAGGCCATTCGGCTCTTCGTGCCAGCACCGCCATTCATTGTGATCATGGCTGATCGTCCCCTATCAATAACCCGTGCCTGCCTTCTCCCCATATCCCTTGACTCCACTAGCCCCCAGAGCTCTACCTAACTCTCTCTTAAAACCATCCAGTGATTTGGCCTCCACTGCCCTCTGTGGCATGGAATTCCATAAATTCAGAACTCTCTGGGTGAAAATGTTTTTTATCACCTCAGTCTTAAATGGCCTCCCCTTTATTCGAAGACTGTGGACCCTAGTTCTGGACTCACCCAACATTGGGAACATTTTTCCTGCATCTAGCTTGTCCAGTCCTTTTATAATTTTATATGTTTCTATAAGATTCCCCCTCATCCTTCTAAACTCCAGTGAATACAAGCCTAGTCTTTTCAATCTTTCCTCATATGACAGTCCCGCCATCCCAGGGATCAATCTCGTGAACCTACGCTGCACTGCCTCAATCACAAGGATGTCCTTCCTCAAAGGACTGGTCTGAGAACTGGTCTGAGAACTAAGATGGGGGTGGAACGGAGAGAGAGGGAAAAGAAGGGCTACTTGAAGTTAGAGAAATCAGTATTCATACTGCTGAGCTGTGAGCTGCCCAAGTAAAATATTAGGTGCTGTCCCCCAATTTGCATTGGGCCTCACTCTGACAGAGACAGTCTTGCTGATAAACTCGCTGTTAGGACACTCTTAGGATTCAAGAAGGCAGACCGTCCATCAATTCTCAAGGGCAGCTGTTGCTGGGCAAAATATTTGTTGGCCTGGCCAGTATCTCAAGAATCTATCTATATTCCTAAAAGTATGATCTTGACCACTTCCTGTTGCTCTGTATATTGATTTTAGGAAAAACGCTGCCACTTACGGCTGTGATTTTTGGCCATCTTAGAGTCCCCTCCGCTGTGCAGGACAAGATGATGTTTCCCATCGATAAAAAATAAAAGAGTTATTAGTGTTTAAAAAATGTTGAGATTCTCTCTCCTGAAGGCCACGCCCCATCTGGAGGGACTATAAAACTCGGAGGTGTTGAGTGCCTCAGTCAGTCTCTGCAAGATGGGGGAGTGAGAGGGTCATGAGATTATGAGATTCAAAGAGGAGGAAGTACTGACACTTTTGAAAAATATAAAAGTGGATAAGTCTCCAGGTCCTGACAGGATATTCCCTAGGACATTGAGGGAAGTTAGTGTAGAAATAGCAGGAGGTATGACAGAAATATTTCAAATGTCATTAGAAATGGGAATAGTGCCGGAGGATTGGCGTACTGCGCATGTTGTTCCATTGTTTAAAAAGGGTTCAAAGAATAAACCTAGCAATTATAGACCTATTAGTTTGACGTCAGTGGTGGGCAAATTAATGGAAAGGATACTTAGAGATAATATAATAAGCATCTGGATAAACAGGGTCTGATCAGGAATAGTCAACATGAATTTGTGCCTGGAAGGTCATGTTTGACAAACCTTCTTGAATTTTTTGAAGCGGTAACTAGGGAAATTGATGAGGGTAAAGCAGTGGATGTTGTCTATATGGATTTCAGTAAGGCCTTTGACAAGGTTCCCATGGAAGGTTTGGTTAAGAAGGTTCAATCTTTGGGTGTTAATGGCGGAGTAGTCAAGAATGAATTCAACAGTGGCAGAATGGGAGATGTCAGAGAGTAATGGTGATGGCTGAAACTTTGTCAGGTTGTAAGCCGGTGACCAGTTGGGGTGCCTCAGGATCTGTGTCGGGTCCACTGTTGTTTTTGTCATGTACATCAATGATCTGGATGATGGGGTGGAAAATTCGATAAGTAAGTATGCAGATGATACTAAGATAGGTGGTGTTGTGGATAATTGAAGTAGATTTTCAAAGTCTACAGAGAGATTTGGGCCATTTGGAAAAGTGGGCTGAAAGATGGCAGATGGAGTTTAATGCTGATAAGTGTGAAGTGCTACATCTTGGCAGGACAAATCAAAATAGGACGTACATGGTAAATGGTAGGGAATTGAGGAATGCTGTGGAACAGAGGGATCTAGGAATAACTGCATAGTTCCCTGAAGGTGGAATCGCATGTAGATAGGTGGTAAAGAAAGCCTTTGGTGTGCTGGCCTTTATAAATCAGAGCATTGAAATATAGGAGTAGGGAAGTAATGTTAAAATTGTACAAGGCATTGGTAAGACCAATTCTGGAGTATGGTGTACAATTTTGGTCGCCTAGTTATAGGAAGGATGTCCAACAAAATACAGAGAGTACAGAGGAGATTTTACTAGAATGTTGCCAGGGTTCCAGCAACTATGTTACAGAGAAAGGTTGAACAAGTTAGGTCTTTATTCTTGGAGCGCAGAAGGTTAAGGGGGGACTTGATTGAGGTCTTTAAAATGATGAAAGGGATAGACAGAGTTAACGTGGAACGTTTTTCCCATTGAGGGTAGGGAAGATTCAAACAAGAGGGCATGACATGAGAATTAAGGGACAGAAGTTTCGGGGTAACGTGAGGGGGAACTTCTTTACTCAGAGGGTGGTGGCTGTGTGGAATGAGCTTCCAGCAGAAGTGGTGGAGGCAGGATCGATTTTAACATTTAAGAGTAAAGTGGATAGGTATATGGACGTGAAGGGAATGGAGGGGTATGGTCTGAGTGCAGGTAGATGGGACTAGGGGAAAACAAATGGTCGGCACGGACTGGAAGGGCCGAGAGGGCCTGTTTCCGTGCTGTAATTGTTGTTATTATATGGGTCACGTCTCTCATTCTGAGCTGTGAATAACACTGAACACATGTCTACTAAACTTTTTTTTTTTTACTGACCTGAGTGCCCTTAACGTGGTTTGAAAGTTAAAATGTGGTTGGTTTGAAATAAAGCACAACAAATGGTTGGTGGTGGTTGGTTTGAAATAAAGCACCGCAAATGGTTGGTGGTGGTTGGTTTGAAATGGCAAATGATTAAAAGTACAAACTTGACAACTTCCTGTTTGCACTGTATATTGATTTTAGAAAAAATGCTACCACTTAGTGCTGTGATTTTTGGCCACCTTACTCAGTCCCCCTCCGCTCAAAAGGTGCAGAGGATTCTTCCCATCAATGAAAAATAAAAGCGTTATTAGTGTTTCTCCTGTCAACCACCTCATGAAGGCGACGGATATTCCGGTGGGAGGGGGAGGGGTTATAAAACCAGGAAGTGTGGGTGTGGCTCAGTCTCTGCAAGATGGGGGAGGGATAGGTCATGACTCTGTCTGAGCTGCGAATCAACTGAACACACTGCATGTCTACTGAAGTGTGAGTGTGGTGTTTTGTGGTGTTTTGTGTGGTTTTATGGTGGTTTCACCCTGCTTGAAATGGTAGGAAGCTGCATTTGAATGTGGTGGCCTTGCACCCTGCATGAAGTGGTATGAAACTGCACTTGAATTTGTTGGCCTTGCACCCTGCTTGAAATGGTCAGAAACTGCACTTGAATTTGGTGGCCGTGCACCCAGCTTGAAATGGTATGAAACTGCACTTGAATTTGGTGGTCTTGCATCCTGCTTAAAGTGGTATGAACCAAAACTTGAATTTTGTGGCCTTGCATACATAATGAATTGGTATGAAACTGCACTTGAATTTGGTGGCCTTGCACCCTGATTGAAGCAGTACGAAACTGCACTGTGGCCCACAAAAAATCGTGAGATCAGCAGGTTGGTCTTCTTGCCTGTCAGTCATCATGAAGGTAACACCCCTTCTGGCACCCAATGGAGAATAAAGTCCCGGAGGCGGGGCTGAGTAAACAAGCAGTGCTGATTGGGTCCGGAAGAGTGGAGTCGGGAAAGCTGATGCATGGAGTCGGGAATGCTGCTGTGTGGAGTCCGGAATGCCGCTGTGTGGAGTCGGGAAAGCCACTGTGTGGAGTCGGGAGGTGCCACAGCCGGTGGCTGCTGTGGAGTCCCTCCCCCCACACACCTGCACTCCCCCCCATGCCCCCCTTCCCCCCTCCCCCCTACCTCACCCTCCTCCCCACACACCCTCCCCTCTTCCCCCATCCTCCTCACACACGCACACCCCCCTTTACCCCTCCCCGTTCCTCCCCCCCTCCCCCCCACCTCCCCCGCACCACACCCTCACCCCCCACATCAACCCCCATTCCCCCCTCACACCACCCCCCCTCCCCCACACACCCCTCCCCTCCCCTCCCCCCACACCCTCCCTCCCCCACACCCTCCTCCACCCACACCCCCTCCCCACACCCTCCTCCACCACACCCCCCTCCCCTACAGCCCCTCTCCCCCACAGCCCCCCTTTTCTCACACACACCGCTCCCCTCCCCCACCCCCTTCCCTCCCTCACACCACTTAGTCTAGTTGATACCTAAAGAAAACTGGGCAGTGTCCACGCTCTCCCTCACCCTACTCTACAAGTTGCTCGGTGTTGTAAACTTTATTCCTGCCCGTCATCGATGTAGCAAGATTGGGAAGTCGTGTATGTACATGCCCAAAATATTTTGGTTTCATTGCTCCTTCCTCTACTGTTTTGCACAATTTTCGCAAGTTCAAGAACATGTTGGTTGTTGAGAAATGACGCTGGAGTTACACTATTCCTGGAAAAATGTCTTAATTGATTGAAACAATTGAACTAGTACCGCCTGGAATTTCAAGTCACAGCGAACGGGATACTGGAGTTCCGATGTAAAATTCAGCAGCAAGACTGCTGTGTATTCATCGTTCAGTGTTGTGTAGGTTAAGGCAATGATAAATATATTTTAACCTTTAACATCTTCTGTTGAGAGAAGAAATTCTGAAGAAGGATCTCAACCTGAAACGCCACCTATTCCTTTTCTCTACAGATGCTGTCTGACCCGCTGAGTTACTTCAGAGGGGTGGAAGATTGCAACCTTCATGTGGTCCACCCTGTTTCGACTAATGCAATCAACCTGACATGCACAAACAAATAGATGTAGTGTTTTGTTAGGCTGTGCATGCCATAAGCTAGAAGAGTTACTCCAGCTTTTTGTGTCTATATTCTGAATAAACAAGGTTCATTTAATGCAATGAGCTGTTTATGATGGGAGCTTCCCTTTCCCATGCTAGTCATCTCAAAGCACTCACAGGAAAAGAAAAAAACATTCTGTATGTTGATCTTATTACCTTCCCTGCCATCGGGAGCCTGAAAACTGTAACGTTCAGGAACAGCTTCTTCCCTACAGCCATCAGGCTATTAAACACTACAACCTCCAATAAGCTCTGAACTGCACAGACTATTATTATTATTGTGTAGGAAAGAACTACAGGTGCTGGTTTAAATCGAACGTAGACACATAAAGCTGGAGTAACTAGCAGGGGACTGGCAGCATCTCTGCAGAGAAGGAATGGGTGACGTTTTGGGTCAAGACTTCAGTTTGACCCGAAACGCCACCCAATCCTTTTCTCTGGAGATGCTGCTTGTCCTGCTGACTTACTTTAGCAGTTTGTGTCTATCTTCTTATATGTGTGTGTGTGTGTGTGTGTGTGTGTGTGTGTGTGTGTGTGTGTGTGTGTGTGTGTGTGTGTGTGTGTGTGTGTGTGTGTGTGTGTGTGTGTGTATTTATGTATATATGTGTATTTATATATATATATATATTTATTTATATATTTATATATATATATGTGTGTATTTATATATAGCTATATGTGTGTGTATATATATATATGTGTGTGTGTGTGTGTGTGTGTGTGTGTGTGTGTGTGTGTGTGTGTGTGTGTGTGTGCGTGTATATATATATATATACACACATACTAAACTTTTTTTTTCTTTCATTATATCCCTCCAGAACCAGGGGCCACAGTCTTAGAGTAAAGGGGAGGTCATTTAAGACTGAGGTGAAAAAAAAGTTTTCACCCAGAGAGTTGTGAATTTGTGGAATTCCCTGCCACAGAGGGAAATGGAGGCCAAGTCACTGGATGGATTTAAGAGAGAGTTGGATGGAGATCTAGGGGCTAGTGGAGTCAAGAGATATGGGGAGAAGGCAGGCACGGGTTATTGATTCAATTCAATTCAATTCAAATTTAATGTCTTTGCACAGATACAAGTATGGGTACAACGAAATGCAGTTTAGTGTCAGTACGTAGTGATAGCAATATATAGATAAATACAGATAAATAAATACAGATGTGGGAATCTATCGGCGGGACTCCGAGTTCAGCAGTGCGATGGTGTTACATAGAAACATAGAAACATAGAAATTAGGTGCAGGAGTAGGCCATTCAGCCCTTCGAGCCTGCACCGCCATTCAATATGATCATGGCTGATCATCCAACTCAGTATCCCGTACCTGCCTTCTCTCCATACCCTCTGATCCCCTTAGCCACAAGGGCCACATCCAACTCACTCTTAAATATAGCCAATGAACTGGCCTCAACTACCCTCTGTGGCAGAGAGTTCCAGAGACTCACCACTCTCTGTGTGAAAAAAGTCTTTCTCATCTCGGTCTTAAAGGATTTCCCCCTTATCCTTAAGCTGTGACCCCTTGTCCTGGACTTCCCCAACATCGGGAACATCGTGTTATTATAGAAGCTGCTCCTCATCCTACTAGTGCGGGACCTGAGGCTCCTGTACCGCCTCCCCGATGGTAGGAGGGCAAACAGTCCATGGTTAGGGTGGGAGGGGTCTTTGATGATCTTCCCGGCCCGTCTCAGACACCGTTTTCGGTGGAGGGCATCCATGGCAGGGAGCGGGGCCCCGATGATGTGCTGGGCGGTTTTCACCACCCGTTGTAGTGCCTTCCTGTCTGCTACGGTGCAACTGCTGTACCAGACCGTAAAGCAGGTGGTCAGGATGCTTTCGATGGTACAGCGGTAAAGGTTGGTCAGGATCTGGGGGGACAGGTGGGCTTTTTTGAGCCTCCTCAGGAAGTAAAGGCGCTGCTAAACATAGAAACATAGAAATTAGGTGCAGGAGTAGGCCATTCGGCCCTTCGAGCCTGCACCGCCATTCAATATGATCATGGCTGATCATCCAACTCAGTATCCTGTACCTGCCTTCTCTCCATACCCCCTGATCCCTTCAGCCACAAGGGCCACATCCAACTCCCTCTTAAATATGGCCAACGAACTGGCCTCAACTACCTTCTGTGGCAGAGAATTCCACAGATTCACCACTCTCTGTGTGAAAAACGATTTCCTCATCTCGGTCCTAAAAGACTTCCCCCTTATTCTTAAACTGTGACCCCTTGTCCTGGACTTCCCCAACATCGGGAACAATCTTCCTGCATCTAGCCTGTCCAACCCCTTAAGAATTTTGTAAGTCTCTATGAGACTTTTGTAAGTCTAAATTCCAGCGAGTACAAGCCGAGTCTATCCAGTCTTTCCTCATATGGAAGTCGTGCCATCCCAGGAATCAGTCTGGTGAACCTTCTCTGTACTCCCTCTATGGCAAGAATGTCTTTCCTCAGATTAGGAGACCAAAACTGTACGCAATACTCCAGGTGTGGCCTCACCAAGACCCTGTACAACTGCAGCAGAACCTCCCTGCTCCTGTACTCAAATCTGTACTGTACTGCTGCGCCTTTTTGATCAGCTTGGAGGTGTTGAGGGACCAGGACAGATTGGGGACGATCAGCCATGAATGGCGGTCTCCTGCACCTATTTTCTATGTTTCTATGTTGTTTAGTGTGAGACGCTTTGTGCTCACAATCACTGCTCAAAGACTAAATCTTGGAAGCAAGAGTTTCTTTATTCCTCTCGACTCTGCAGACCCGGGTGCCTCTCCAAGTCGAGACACACCGAAGCCAAAGAAGTCATCCCCCTTTATACACAGAATTTTACATTCAACCTCCCCTCCGGACCCTTCTCCAATCAGGGTCTGAGGTGCACAATCTGTAGGTACAACCCCCCGTACATCCCCCCGTACCTCCCATATCATACATTGCATGTTCAAACATGTTCATGGTAATGAGCAGTTTCTTGACCAGGGGTGTGTTGTAATATTCATTTATTCTATTAAGCATGCTCAGTTGCTCATGACCTACCCTAGTTTTACTCACCTCCTAGTGAACCCTCTCAGTTCCCCTATATCAGTACTAAAGCTAAGCTATAGTGACAAGGGTCCCATCTATCACTCCATTCCACTGATAGGGATCTCTCTACATCACTCCCTTCTACCGTTATACAATGCTATTACTTCTTACTCAAGGACTCAAGGATGGGTCTGGCAACCTTTAGACACAGCTGTGTCAGTACCCTCTCTCCAGCCCCTCTCTGTTTGAATTCTCTTTAAAACTCCTTACTTTAATGGGGTTTAATCACTTTATCCCTCACATTTAGAATGCGATATGTTTACATATTCTGTTGTGCTGCTGCAAGTAAGAATGTGATTGTTGTATCTGGGGGGGGGGGGCAGATGACAATAAAACACTCTTGATAGTCTCTTTCTTGACACTTCCCGGAACGATGAGCTTTCAGAATCGCATGGTGATGCGGGACGCGGCGCATCTTGTCACAGTGAGGGACAACCCCCTCCCTCTCCTCGGCTAACTCCCACACAGAGCTGTGGCCGTCGGGGAGGGCTGTGGCGACTCGGGAGTCCGCTGGTGCTGGACGCCGGGGAGGAGAAGCGAGGGAGACGACCCCTCCAACTCTGCCCAACTCGCTCAGCCCGCTCGCCCTCGGTGGGGAGGCTCTGTTCCGGGAAGCCCACTCGCTTTCTCGCCCCAGCGAGCCCTCCTCGCTTCCCTCGGTGAGTAACAAGTATTTCCTGTTCTCGAAACAAACCCCGTCGCTCGTTCGGAAGCAATTGATTCTTGATCATGGGGTTTCGCCAGCCAGCCAGCGCTCACACGCTTTAGTTGTCGACTGAAAATGTCTATTTAATGCAGACGAAATAATGGTCCACCACTTCAAACGCTGGTGCAAAAATATTCTGTTTTCATGGGCAATAAAATGAAATGGGTCCTTTTGAGTGCCATACAAACAGGGACAATAGGGGCAGGAGGAGGCCATTCGGCCCTTCGAGCCTGCACCGCCATTCAATGCAATCGCGGCTGATCGTCCCCAATCAGTGCCCTCATGTTCCAGCTTTCTCCCCATCTCCACTGATACCGTTCAGAGTCAAATGTTTAGTTATGTGCACCCTAGAATGGAGAAAACAAACAGTAAAAATGCTTACTAACTGCAGCTCTCCAGGCCCATGAATACAGTAATAACACAGCGGTTATTAATAATACAATAATGTCCAAAAAGGCAAGAGAGTTCATTGTCATGTGTCCCTGACAGGACAATTAAATTCTTTCTTTGCTTCAGCACAAGTGAACATAGTAGGCATTGACTACAAAACAGATCAGTGTGTCCATATACCATTATATACGTAAATACACACATGAATAAATAAATTGATAAAGTGTAAATAACAGATAAAGGGGTATTAATGTTCAGAGTTTTGTCCGGGCCAGGTTTAATAGCCTGATGGCTGTGGGGAAGTAGCTATTCCTGAACCTGGACGTTGCAGTCTTCAGGCTCCTGTACCTTCTACCTGAAGGTAGCAGGGAGATGAGTGAGTGGCCAGGATGGTGTGGGTCCTTGATGATGCTGCCAGCCTTTTTGAAGCATCGACTGCGATAGATCCTGCTGATGTTAGGTAATCAGGCCACAACAGTGCAACACTGAAGTAGCAATGTCAGCTAAGCAAAGCCCATGGCTGCTGATAGGGTTGTGATTATAGCATGCAGAGAGGGTCAAGAGTTTATTGGTTGCTGGGAGGAAGGGAGGTCACAGTTTGTGAATCGGGAGGTCAGAGTTCACAGTCTCCTGTACCTTTCTTCCCAACAGTAATATGAGACTGCAGCCTGGGTGGTGTGGAGGTTTGATATTAGCTGTCTTTTTGAGGCAACGCTTTCTGTAGGTCCCTTTAGTGGTGAGGTCAATACTTATGATGGAATCGACAGTGTCAACCATATTCTGTAGCTTCCTTCATTCCTGGACTTTCAAGTTGCTCAACCAGTTAGTCCATGGTCTGAAGAAGGGTCTCGACCTGAAACGTCACCCATTCCTTCTATCCAGAGATGCTGCCTGTCCCGCTGAGTTACTCCAGTTTTTTGTGTCTATCTTCGGCTTAAACCAGCATCTGCAGTTCCTTCCTACATGTGGTACAACTGTTCTGTGTGCTCTCGACCGTACACCTGTAGACATTTGATGGGGTATACGGTAACTTGCCAGTAGCTGAACAGGATCCGCTTAACGAGCTGAATCGGGGGTTAAGACTTCTGAGGATTGCCCGCTCATGGATTCAGTTCTGTTTAGTTTACTGTGGTACAGTGAAAAGCTTTAGTTGTCAATCAGCAGAAACACAGTACATGATTACAATCGAGCCATTCAGAGTGTACAGATACATCTTCTTTAATGTTATGTTGTAATTTTATTAGTGTGCTGCAAGGACATCTGAGTTTCCCCTGAAAAGGGGATTAATTATTTATTGTAACAATAATTATTATTTATTACATGATAAGGGAATAACCTTTAGTGCAAGATAAAGCCAGTAAAGGCCAATCAAAGATAGGTTCAAAGTTCACCAATGAGGTAGATAGTAGTTCAGCACTGCTCTCTGGTTGTGGTAGGATGGTTCAGTTGCCTGATAACAGCTGGGAAGAAACTGTCCCTGAATCTGGAGGTGTGCGTTTTCACTCTTCTATACCTTTTGCCTGATGGGAGAGGGGAGAAGAGGGAGTGGCCAGGGTGCGACTCGTCCTTCATTATGCTGCTGGCCTTGCTGAGGCAGCGCGAGGTGTAAATGGAGTCAATGGAAGGGAGGTTGGTCCGTGCGATGGTCTGGGCTGCGTCCACAATTCCGCTGCAATTTCTTGCCGTCTTGGATGGAGATATTCCCAAACCAAGCTGTGATGCATCCTGATAAAATGCTTTCTACGGCACATCATAGAAGTTGGTGAGAGTTGTAGGGAACATGCCAAACTTCTGAAGCCTTCTAAGGAGGAAGAATCATTGATGTGTTTTCTTGGTCGTTGCTTCTATATACAGTAGGTGGTCAAGGAGATGTTTTAGTAATATTTATGACTAGGAATTGAAAACTTTCAACCATCTCTACTTTGGTGCTGTCAGTGCAAACTGGGGTGGGTGGACCGCTTCACTTCCTGAAGTCGATCTCTATCTCCTTTGTCTTGCTGACATTGAGAGAAAGATTGTTGTTTCGACACCAGGACCTAATCTCCTTGTGCAGGAAGGAACGGCAGATGCTGATTGATATCGAAGATAGACACAAAATGCTGCAGTAATTCAGCGGGATAGGCAGCATCTGTGGAGAGAAAAAGTGAGTGAGCAATCTCCTTCCTGTACTCCGTCTCATCATTGTTTGATATCTGACCCACAACGCTGGTGTCGCCTGTAAATTTGTAAATTGAATTATATTCGTACATGGCCGACAGTCGTGGGGTGTACAAGGAGTAAAGAAGGGGGCTGAGAACGCAGCTTTTAAATTCGAGAAGTTAACAATATGGGTCAGTTAAAACTTTGAGGAAACAGTAGGTCTTTCCACATTCTCGTGGTTGCAGTAAGGCACGTTCAAAGATTGAACTGAGGCAGGGCTTGTGGGCACGAGTAAGTGGGATGCATTCATAGCCTATCATTAAGCCAGCGTCTTCAGTTTAAACCAGCATTCGCAGATCCTTCCTGCACCCTTCATCCATAGATAGTGATGATAGGATTTCTTCCATTTTCTTCCATCAGAATTATCATAATAGTTTTAGGACTATTTTTATAATAGAGATTAAATACAGAGTTAGATCTAAGCCAACATGATGTGTGATACTGAGAAGATACTGTCCCCTGAAATCACTTTGATTCAGTTACCATTTAATTTATTTTATTCTCACTCATTAATGGCATTCAAAGATGATGTGATAGAATATTTGCGATGGGATTGTTATTTTTGAAACTGAAGACATCCTATAGGTTTCCAAACAGTTAGTCATAGTGTGATACAATGTGGAAACAGGCCCTTCGCCCAAACCTGCTCACACCGACCAGCATGTCTCATCTACACTAGTCCCACCTGCCTGCATTTGACCCATACCCATCTAAACCTGTCCTATCCATGCCTTAATGTTTCTTAAACGTTGAAATAGTACCTGCCTCAACTACCTTCTCTGGAAGCTGGTTCCATACACGTACCACCGTTTGTGTGAAAAAGTTGCCCCTCAGGTTCCTATTAAATCTTCCCCCACCCCTCACCTTAAACCTATGTCCTCTGACCCTTCAGTCCCTGACTCTGGGTAAAATATCTATTGACTCTGAGGATCTATAAGGCGCTGGTCAGGCCGCATTTGGAATATTGTGAGCAATTTTGGGCACCGTATCTGAGGAAGGATGTGCTGGCTCTGGAGAGGGTCCAGAGGAGGTTTACAAGAATGATCCCAGGAATGAGTAGGTTAACCTATGATGAGCATTTCTCGGCACTGGGCCTGTACTCGCTGGAGTTTAGAAGGATGAGGGGGGACCTCATTGAAACGTACAGAATAGTGAAAGGCCTGGATAGAGTGGATGTGGAGAGGATGTTTCCACCAGTGGGAGAATCTAGGATGACAGGCCTTAGCCTCAGAATTAAATAATTTCCTTTAGGAAGAGGATGAGGAGGAATTTCCCTAGTCAGAGTGTGATGAATCTGTGGAATTCTTTGCCACAGAAGGCTCTGGAGGCCAAGTCAATGGACATTTTTAAGGCAGAGATAGATAGATTCTTGATTAGTACAGGTGTCAGGGATTGTGGGGAGGAGGCAGGAGAATGGGGTTAGGAGGGAGAGATAGATCAGTCGTGATTAAATGGCGTAGACTTGATGGAACAAATGGCCTAATTCTGCTCCTATCCCTTATGAATCTATTAATTCCCCCAATGATTTTATACACCTCCGTAAGATCACTCCTCATTCTTTTGCACTCCAGGGAATAGCTGTGACCCTCAGGTCCTGGCAACATCCTTGTAAATCTTCACTGTGCCCTTTACAACTTAACAACATATTTCCTATAACATGGTGTCCAGAACTGAACACAATACTTTAACTGCGGCGAGGATTCTAGGTGGGTGTATGGAGTGAGCTGCCAGAAGAGACAGGTGAGGCATCACAACATTTAAGAAGCATTTACACAGGTGTATGAACAGGATAGTTTTAGAGAGAGATATTGACCAAACACAGGCCACAGACTAGTGTAAACATAGAAACATATAAAATAGGTGCAGGAGGAGGCCATTTGGCCCTTCGAGCCAGCACTGCCATTCATTGTGATCATGGCTGGTCATCCACAATCAGTATCCCTTGCCTGCCTTCTCCCCATATCCCTTGATCCCCCTGGCCGCTAGAGCTCTAACATCTAATTTATCCAGTGAATTGGCCTCCACTGCCCTCTGTGGCAGAGAATTCCACAAATTCACAACTCTCTGGGTGAAAAAGTTTTTTCTCATCTTGGATTTAAATGGCCTCCCCTTTATTCTTAGACTGTGGCCCCTGGTTCTGGATTCCCCCATGATTGGGAACATTTTTCCTGCTTCTAGCTTGTCCAGTCCTTTTATAATTTTATATGTTTCTATAAGATACCCTCTCATCCTTCTAAATTACAGTGAATGCAAGCCCACTCTTTCCATTCTTTCAGCATATGGCAGTCCCGCCATCCCGGGGATTAACCTTGTGAACCTGTGCTGCACTCCCTCAATAGCAAGAATGCCCTTTCTCAAATTAGGGGACCAAAACTGCACACAATGCTCCAGGTGCAGTCTCACCAGGGCCCTGTACAACTGCAGAAGTTGTACAGGGCCCTCTTTCCTCCTATACTCAAATCCTCTCGTTATGAAGGCCAATGTGCCATTAGCTTTCTTCACTGCCCGGTGCACCTGCATGTTTAGATGGAACATGTTGGTCAGCATGGGGAAGTTGGGCCGAAAGGCCTGTTTCCATGATGTGCAGGACCAGTGTTTCACACAGAGGCGGGGTTGGTGTTGTTTTGTGTCGGAACAGTTCTCTGTTCCAGCAGCATGGCATCAAGCCTCACTTCAGAGAAAGAGAGCAGGAAGTGGAAAGAATTGAGGCATTACAGACCCACTTGCCAAATTGACTAAACTAAATATTGATTTAGACCGACTCCAAAAGACTACAATAATGCAAATGGAAATAAATTGTAATGTGACTTGAAACAAATGCCACAAATGTCAGACTCAACTAGGGTGACTTGAGCGAGGGAATATAGCTATTTGTATCTAAATTATAATAGTGAGGAAAATAAAATAACAAATGCCAATACTCTCACTAGTCATGGAAACAGGCCCTTCGACCCAACTTGCCCGCAACGGCCAACATGTCCCAGCTACACCAGTCCATCTGCCTGCGTTTGGTCCATATCCCTCCAACCCTGTGCTATCCATGTACCTGTCCAACTGTTTCTTAAATAACCATATAACCATATAACGATTACAGCACGGAAACAGGCCCTCTCGGCCCTTCCAGTCCGTGCCGACCATTTGTTTTCCCCTAGTCCCATCTACCTGCACTCAGACCATACCCCTCCATTCCCTTCCGTCCATATACCTATCCACTTTACTTTTAAACGTTGAAATCGATCCTGCCTCCACCACTTCTGCTGGAAGCTCATTCCACACAGCCACCACCCTTTGAGTAAAGAAGTTCCCCCTCACGTTACCCCTAAACATCCGTCCCTTAATTCGCATGTCATGCCCTCTTGTTTGAATCTTCCCTACCCTCAATGGGAAAAGCTTATCCACGTCAACTCTGTCTATCCCTTTCATCATTTTAAATGTTGGAATAGTCCCAGCATCAACTACCTCCTCTGGCAGCTTGTTCCATACACCCTGTCTGTGAACGAGTTACCCCTAGGATTCCTATCCTATAAGCACAAATAGGATTGCTATCTAAAGATAGACACAAAAGCTGGAGTAACTCATCAGGTCCGACAGCGTCTCGGGTGAAAAAGAATGGGTGACGTTTCGGGCCTGAACTGGCAACCTAACCCAGATGCAGGAAGGGGGAACTTACAACGGTTGGTTGGAAAGATTACTCATTTGATGCATCAGTTGTTCAAATGCATCAAATGAGTTGGGCCAATGTGGAAGGAAGGCATTACTGAGTGAAAGACAGATCAGTGAGTCATTCTGAAATCGCTGCTTGGAAACTTTCACATTTTTTTAACGTATCTTCCATTGCCTGCGCCCTTGCCCCCACCTTCCTTTGACAACCCTGGTCCTTGGTACTGAATGGGAAGCTGTTGCAAAAGTTAAAAACCACACGGGGGTTGAATTTAGTTTGGTTTAGAGATACAAAGTGGAAACAGGCCTCCAGCCCACCGAGTCTGCACCGACCAGCGATTCCCGCACACTAACACTACCCTACACGCACTGGGGACAATTTATATTAATACCACGCCAATTAACCTGCAAACTGTTACATCTTTGGAGTGTGGGATGAAACCAAAGATAGTTGACAATAGACAATAGGTGCAGGAGTAGGCCATTCGGCCCTTCGAGCCAGCACCGCCGTTCAATATGATCATGGCTGATCATCCACAATCAGTACCCCGTTCCTGCCTTCTCCCCATATCCCCTGACTGCTATCTTTAAGAGCCCTATCTAGCTCTCTCTTGAAAGTATCCAGAGAACTGGCCTCCACCGCCCTCTGAGGCAGAGAGTTCCACAGACTCACAACTCTCTGTGTGAAAATAGAAGGGTCTCGACCCGAAACGTCGCCTATCTCCTTCGCTCCTTAGATGCTGCTGCACCCGCTGAGTTTCTCCAGCCTTTTGTGTACCCTCGATTCTCCAGCATCTGCAGTTCCTTCTTTAACTCTCTGTGTGAAAAAGTGTTTCCTCATCTCCATTCTAAATGGCTTACTCCTTATTCTTAAACTGTGGCCCCTGGTTCTGGACTCCCCCCAAAGCGTGTCCAAACCCTTAATAATCTTATAAGTTTCAATAAGATTCCCTCTCATCCTTCTAAATTCGAGAGTATACAAGCCCAGCCGCTCCATTCTCTCATCATATGAGTCCCGCCATCCTGGGAATCAAGCTCGTGAACCTACGCTGCACTCCCTCAATAGCAAGAATGTCGGGTAGAAAGATTTTGAAGAAACCCCACGTGATCACGGGGAGAAGGTACAAACTGCGTACAGACAGCACCCGCAGTCGGGATGGAACCCGGGTCTCCGGCGCTGCATTCGCTGTGAGGCAGCAACTCTACCGCTGCGCCACCGTGGGTGTGTGTGTGTTTTACAGCAGGAGCCCCGTCTTCTGAATTGCAAAATGCAAGCACATGAGATCAGAGTTCAAGAAAAGTGTGGCGAATGTAGTGCACATGCTGTGAAGTGACCATATTGTGATCAGCATGAGAACCCTGCTGGAGGGGAAAGGGACGAGAGCAGATCAAAGGAAATGCTGTGGTCCCGCACCAGTGATCAGGTTTTAAAGGTACCTCAGTGCTTTGGATAAGATTTTAAAGCAAAGAACTTTCCAGAATAATGGGATTTTTTCCACAGAAAGTGTGTGTGAGCGGGTATGCGTGTGAGCGTGAGTGTGAGAGCAAGTGTGTGTGAGTGAGTGAGTGAATAGGGCAGGCAACTCCAGAATATGCCATTTAGTTTAAATTGTGGGGACAGCATTTGGCAGGGCGGGTCACTGTTTCATCCCACCGTTCTATGCCTTGGGCGATCTTTGCGAACCATTGAGATCAGGCTCTGCAAACACCGGCATTGAGTCATGGAAGACTGCAGCATGGAAATGGCGGCTTTGACCCAACCTATCCATGCTGACAAAGATGCATTCCTAGACCAGTCTGAAGAAGGGTCTCGACCTGAAACCTCACCCATTCCTTTTTCCAAAGATGCTGCCTATCCCACTGAGTTACTCCAGCTTTTTGTGTCTATCTTCAGTTTCAACCAGCATCTGCAGTTCCTTCCTACATTAGTATACCATTTGCCTGTGTTTGGCCCATCTTCCTCCAAACCCTTCATATCCACATACCTGGACATCCAAATGTCCTTTAAACATTGCAATAGTAACCACCTCCACCACTGGCAGCTCACTCCATATACCCACCTCCCTCAAAATGAAAACTTGCCCTTTAAATCTTTCCCCTCCTTCAACCTGTGCCCCTATAGTTGTAGACTTCCCCATCCTGAGAAAAAGACTGTGTGCCAGGCCAACTTGTCTATGAGCTCCGCTCCTTCGTTCCAGAAAAAGAAGTCCCGGCCTTTCCAGTCTCTCCTCATACTCAAGCCACCCAGTTGCAGTAACATGCTTGTGAATCTTTTCTGCACCCTTTGACCCGGGTTTTTCCACACAGAATTATGCATGCTCAAACAGAACAATGCGAACTACACGCCAGTGGTATGAATATTGTCTTTTCAAGTAACCCTTGCATTCCCTCTCTCTCCATCCTTCCCCTTTCCCTCTCTCTCCATCCCTCCCTTTTCCCAATTTTCCGACCAGGCTGACTGGCCCCTGCTTAACTTTTATCTGTGTTTACTTCATTCTCATCTTCTCCTAGTTAACAATCATCTATTCTACATTTTCCTTGATCCCCATCACTTTCAATGTCACGTTTTCACACCTTACCCTTCCTTATCTCAGTGGCTCCCTCTGCCCTGATTCTCAGTCTGAAGAAGGGCTTCGACCCGAGACCCATTCCTTCTCTCCAGAGATGCTGCCTGTCCCGCTGAGTTACTCCAGCAATTTGTGTCCATCTTTGGTGTAAACCAGCAGCTGCAGTTCCTTCCTACACACAATTTACCGGGTGGTGGTCCCATCAATGTCTTGTACAGCTGTAGCATGACATCACTCAATAAACAACACCCCATCAATGAAGGCAAGTGTGCTTAGTTCAGTTTAGTTCAGAGAAACAGGCCCTTTGGCCCACCTTTCCGCGCCAACAAAGCGATCCCCGCACACTAACACTATTTATTCTACACACACTAGGGACAATTTTCACATTCACCAATTAACCTGTACGTCTTTGGAATGCGGGAGGAAATCGAAGATCTCGGAGAAAACCCACGCAGGTCTCGGGGAGAACGTACAATCTCCGTACAGACAGCACCCGTAGTTGGGATTGAACCAGGATCTCCGGCGCTGCAAGCGCTGTAAGGCAGCAACACTACCGCTGCGCCACCGTGCCTGCTTCGTGAAAAGCACGCATTTAAATTACTGATATAGCAGTTCCAACTGTTCGTTTTATGTTCAAGCAAACACAGTTGGAATGTGACTATACTGGAAGTTTCTATTCAGATGTAAAATTCACTCAACCATCTGACTGAAGTGAAGTTCTCTGGATAGGGCAGCGTGTCAGTCGAAATATTCAGAGGGAGCTCAGTCTGATTGTCGTATAGAGAACCTGGCGTAGTGGAGAGAGAGAATCCTTGCCTCTTTTTGCACCCTGCTCTCCATCCTTCAGTCTGAAGAAGGGTCTCTACCCGAATCATCACCCATTCCTTCTCTCCAGAGATGCTGCCTCACCCTCTGAGTTACTCCAGCGATTTGTGTCTACCTCCATCCTCACATCTCACTCCTTAATCTGAACACACGCAAAATGCTGGAGTAACTCAGCGGGACAGGCAGCGAGTGAAGGAATGGGTGACGTTTCGAGTCAGGCCTCAGATTTAAAGAGCGCTCTTTTAGAAAGGAGGAGAGGAGGAACCTCTTTAGTCAGAGGGTAGTTAATCTGTGGAACCCATTGCCACAGTGGGCTGTGGAGGCCAAGTCAGTGGATATTTTTAAGGCACAGATAGATAAATTCTTGATTAGAACAGGTGTAAAGGGTTATGGGGAGAAGGCAGGAAAATGGGATTAGGAAGCAGAGATCAGCCATGATTGAATGACGGAGTAGACTTGATGGGCTGAATGGCCTAATTCTACTCCTATAGCTTGTGAATTTGAGACTAAAGAAGGGTCTCCTTCTACCCGGAGATGCTGCCTGTCCCGAATTACTCCAGTATTTTCCGCTATCTTCAATGTAAACCAACATCTGCAGTTCCTTCCGATTCGCTACCACCCTCTCCCCTAGCTCTCGCCCGATCCTTTTACACCTTCCACTTTTTCCTCCTCTCTTTACTGAAACCACACCTGGAACAGTGGATACAGTAGATGAGGTTGGAGGAGTTGCAAGTGAACCTCTGCCTCACCTGAAAGGTCTGTCTGGGGTCCTTGGACAGTCGAGGGAGGAGGTATAGGGACAGGTGTTGCATCTCCTGTGGTTGCAGGGGAAAGTGCCGGACCTTTATGCAGTCCAGTCTACAATGCTTTTCACACACAGCCATCTCATGGCAGACCTGCATCAGTTTACATGCCATTTTCACCCCTCTTCTTCCCGACTGTACCCGATTTTATGATTTATTTTTTTTTGCTACGGGCACGGTAAGGACCACCATACATTGGAGTAACAGCACCTCATATTTTGCTTGGGCAGTTTTCACCCCAGCGGTATGAACATTGACCTCTAATTTCAGGTAGTCCCTGCTTTCTCCTCCCCTTCTCAGATCTCCCTCCGCCAACTGTCTCTGCCTCTTCCTTTCTTCTTCCCCCGCTCCCCCATCCTCACATCAGTCTGAAGAAGGGTTTCGACCTGAAACGTTGCCTATTTCCTTCGCTCCATAGATGCTGCCACACCCGCTGAGTTTCTATAGCATTTTTGTCTACCTATTATTTTATTTCTCTCGCTTCTCATTTTCTTGCTGCTGAATTACCTCAGCAAACAACCACATATATTACCCAATGTTCCCCAGAAATTCCACTTCCCGGATGATGTGCGATAGCTTAAATCCCATCTTTTCCCCTCTATCGGAGGTCTGAAGGGCCTGTTTCCATGCTGTATGAATCCAGCTGCCATCGCAAGCCAATGCTGAGGGAACTCTGCACTGTTTTTTTATAAGTAAAAAAAAAAGCAATTATTTGAAATAATGTTTGCAATACACAATAAAACAAAACAGAACCCACCACCATAATACGAGTCAAACATATATATCAAATAAACCCCTGTACAACTCTATTACAATCCCCATCGAGGATGACTTCCACCCCCCGCGGTGCCCAGCGGTCCCACAAATCCCCCAGGGTGCCCGTGGACAGCGCGTAGTCCCTCTCTAACACCACCCGGGCGCGGGCCTAACCCCGGAACAGGGGCGGGCAGCCGGCTCGGGCAGAGCCCCCTTCCACCCGGCGCCGTGACTCGCGGATGGCCAGCTTGGCCAGGCCCAGGAGCAACCCAACCAGGACATCCTCGGGCCTACCCTCTCCCCTACGCACAGGGTGTCCAAAGATGAGGATGGTGGGTGTGAAGTGCAGCCAGAAGGCAAGGAGCAGCCCCTTTAGATAGTGGAACAGGGGCTGCAGCCTCACACACTCCACATACACGTGGAACACAGACTCTTCCAGCCCGCAACAGTGGCAGGCGGCTGGCGAGTCTGTGAACCGCGAGAGAAACAGGCTGCAGGGAACACCTCGGTGCAGTACCCGCCACCGCAGGTCCCCAATGTAGAGGGGGAGAATCCCTGCGTACACGGACCCCCACTGTGGCCAAAAGGCAACCGCACCCCATACTTTGTGCCTGCATTGCCAGTGGGGCAGGACCTGGGCAGCATTGCACAGCTGGAGAAAGTTGCTGCGGAAGCTGCAGTGGAGCAGCGGTAGAGTTGCCGTCTCGCAGCGCCAGAGACCCGGGTTCGATCCTGACTACGGGAGCTGTCTCTACGGAGTTTGTACGTTCTCCCCGTGACCTACGTGGGTTTTCTTCGAGATCTTTGGTTTGAAGAGCCAAGTCAAGAGTGTTTTATTGTCCTGTGTCCCAGATAGAACAATGACATTCTTTGTTGCTGCAGCACAACAGAATATGTAATCATAATAAATAATATGACAAAAACTCAGAAAAAACCCCCCAACAATAACAGTGCAATGATAATAGTCTATTGTAGTTCATAGCTTATGAGGTTGTAGTGTTTAATAGCCTGATGGTTGTAGGCAAGAAGCTGTTCCTGAACCTGGACGTTTCAGTACTCGGATTACTGCACCTTCTTCCCGATGGCAGGGGTGAGATGAGTAGATGAGTGCGTGGCCAGGATGGTGTGGGCCTTTGATGATGTTGGCAGCCTTATTGAGGCAGCGATCATGATAGTTCCCTTCGATCGTGGGGAGGTCAGAGCCGGTGATGGCCTGGGCAGTGGTCACAACCTTTTGCCGTCCTCCCACACTCCAAAGATAATCAGGTTTGTTGGTTAATTGGCTTGGTATAAATGTAAAATTGTCCCTGGTGTGTGTGTGTGTGTGTGTGTGTGTGTGTGTGTGTGCAGGACAGTGTTAGTGTGCGGGGATCGCTGGTCGATGCAGACTCGGTGGGCCAAGCGGCCTGTTTCCTTGCTGTATCTCTAAACTGGGACACTGCCATGGGACACTGCCATGATATCAATCACATGGAGGGAGAGTTCTGTGGAACCATTGGACGGCTGAATTCAATGCTGAAGGAGCCCGGTACTGCATGAAACAGTACTGAAAATTGTGTATTCTGTCCAAGGTTCACACTTTCTCTTCAGAAGCAAGCTTCGAGGGTCAATATATATCCTTCAACCAACATCTTCCCCTGTCAAAAGACAACAGGTGCAGGAGTAGGCCATTCGGCCCTTTGAGCCAGCACCACCATTCAATGTGATCATGGCTGATCATCCCCAATCAGTACCCCGTCCCTGCCTTCTGCTCATATCCCCTAATTTTAAGAGCCCTATCTAGCTCTCTCTTGAAAGCATCCAGAGAACCTGCCTCCACCGCCCTCTGAGGCAGAGAATTCCACAGACTCACCACTGTCTGAGATAAGTGTTTCCTCGTCTCCGTTCTAAATGGCTTACTCCTTATTCTTAAACTGTGGCCCCTGGTTCTGGGCTCCCCCGACATCGGGAACGTTTCCTGCCTCCAGCGTGTCCAAGCCTTTAACAATCTTATATGTTTCAATGAGATCCCCTCTCATCCCTCTAAACTCCAGAGTGCACAAGCCCAGCTGCTCCATTCTCTCAGCATATGACAGTCCCGCCATCCCGGGAATTAACCTTGTAAACCTACTCCCTCAATAGCAAGAATGTCCTTCCTCAAATTATTATTTTATTTTTTTAATATATTTTTATTAGAAGCAAACACATATTATGGTAAAAACATTTCATATGTATCAATCATACATTATTAATATTATCAATTGTGGATTCATTCTGCTTCTAATTTTTTTTAATAGATAGAAAGTAAGAAAGAAAGAAAGAAAGAAAAAATACACAAATGTCAAGATAACAAGAAAAAGAATGGAATGATTTACTAATAATACATCATTGGAGATAGGTTCGAAGATTCTAAAGTATAACTTTTCATCTAATCCCGAGTTCAAGTTTCAGTTAGGTTCCCGTGCCGAACCAATCTACCCCTTCAAATAATCGATGAATGAAGATCATATTCTAACAAAAAGTTCTTGTTTGTCAATTAAGACAAATCTGATTCTTTCCAGGTGTAGGGTCTCCGACATTTCCATAATCCACATTTTAATTGTGGGGGTTATAGGGCCTTTCCAAAATTTTAATATTAATTTCTTCCCAGTTATTATACTGTAGGCTAGAAAGTTTCTTTGTCTTGTTGTGAGTGTTAGACTTTGTTCTGATATTCCAAGTATTATCAGTTTTGAGTCGGGATCCAATTTAGTATTAACAACTTCAGAAATTATTCTAAAAATATCAATCCAGAAATTTTTGATTTTTATATAATTTGCAAAAGTATGTGTTAAGTTGGCCTCTAGATGCTGACATTTATCGCAGATAGGCGAGATATGTGGGAAAATTAAATTTAGTTTTACTTTAGAGTAGTGTAATCTGTG
This sequence comes from Okamejei kenojei, assembly GCA_035221665.1. NCBI lineage: Eukaryota > Metazoa > Chordata > Chondrichthyes > Rajiformes > Rajidae > Okamejei > Okamejei kenojei. The sequence continues at coordinate 93,690,902 of CM069138.1, forward strand.
TAATACTTTAATTTGTATTAAAGCATGTCTGGACCTTCCTCAAATTAGGGGACCAAAGCTGCACACAATACTCCAGGTGTGGTCTCACTAGGGCTCTGTACAACTACAGAAGGACCTCTTTGCTCCTATATTCGATTCCTCTTGTTATAAAGGCCAACTCGCTTTCTTCACTGCCTGCTGTACCTGCATGCTTACTTTCATAGACTGATGAACAAGGACCCCCAGATCCCGTTGTACTTCCCCCTTTCCCAGCTTGACGCCATTTAGATATAATCTATCCGTACCTCTCTCTCCGTCACCCTAGTTCTCCGACTAGTTTCACTGTCCTCCTGATTCATTTTACTGTTTCTGTGGCTCGTATACCTTGCCCTTTACTTTGCCTTGAACACCGTCTGCTTTGATCTGTCATTTTCACACCCTACCCTCGATATCTCCAGTCTCCCTCTCCCCTGTCTCTCAGTCTGAAGAAGGGTCTCAACCCGAAATATCACCCATTCCTTCTCTCCCGAGATGCTGCCTGTCCCGCTGAGTTACTCCAGCTTTTTGGATCCATCATCAGTAGAACAGATTATCTGATTATATATAGAATTACATAGACAATAGGTGCAGGAGTCGGCCATTTGGCCCTTCGAGCCAGCCATGCCATTCAATATGATCATGGCTGATCATCCAAAATCAGTACCCCGTTCCTTCTTTCTCCCCACATCCCTTGTTTCCATTAGCCCTAAGAGCTGAATCTAACCTTATCTTGAAAACATCCAGTGAATTGGCCTCCACTGCCTTCCGTGGCAGAGAATTCCACAGATTCACAACTCTCTGGGTGAAACAGGTTTTCCCCATCTCAGTCCTAAATGGCCTACCTCTTATTCTTAAACAGTGGCTCCTGGTTCTGGACTCCCCCAACATGGAGAACATGCTTCCTGCATCTACCCTGTCCAATCCCTCAATAATGTTATAAGTTTCTATAAGATCCCTCCCCATCCTTCTAAATTCCAGTGAATACTAGCCCAATCGACCCATTCTTTCATCATATGTCAGTCCCACCGTCCCGGGAATTAACCTAGTGAACCTACGCTGCACTCCCTCAATGGCAAGAATGTCCTTCCTGAAATTAGACCAAAACTGCACACAATACTCCAGGTGTGGTCTCACCAGGACTCTGTAAAACTGCAGTAGGACATCCTTGTTCCTAAACTCAAATCCTCTCGCAATGAAGGCCAACATGCTTTTAGCTTTCTTCACTGCCTGCTGTACCTGCATGCATGCATGAAATGCATGCATTTCAGTGACTGATGTACAAGGACACCCAGGTCTCGTTGCATCTCCCCTTTTCCTAATCTGACACCATACAGATAATAGTCTGCCTTCCTGTTCTTGCCACCAAAGGGGAGAACTTCACATTTATCCACATTATACTGCATCTGCCATCCTTCTGCCCACTCACCCAGCCTATCCAAGTCGCCCTGCAGCCTCATAACATCCTCATCGCAGCTCACACTGCCACCCAGCTTTGTGTTATCCGCAACCTTGGTGATGTCACATTTAATTCCCTCGTCTGAATCGTTAATATATACTGTAAACAACTGGGGTCCCAGCACTGAGCCTTGCGGCACCCCACTAGTCACTGCCTGTCATTCTGAAAATGACCCATTCATTCCTACTCTTTGCAGCCTGTCTGCCAACCAGTTCTCTATCCATGTCAATATCCTATCCCCAATACCATGTGCTCTAATTTTGCACACTAATCTATTGTGTGGGACCTTATCAAATGCTTTTTGAAATTCCAGATACACCATATCCACTGGCTCTGCCTTATCCATTCTACTTGTTACATCCTCAAAAAATTCCAGAAGATTAGTCAAGCATGATGTCCCCTTCATAAATCCATGCTGACCTTGACTGATTTTCTGTCTGCTTTCCAAATGTGCTGCTATTACATCTTTAACAATCTTCCCAACTACTGATGTAAGGCTAACTGGTCTATAACACCCTGTTTTCTCTCTCCCTACTTTCTTAAAAAGTGTAGTTACATTGGCTACCCTCCAGTTCACAGGAACTGATCCAGAGTCAAGAGAACATTGGAAAATTGTCACCAATGCATCCACGATTTCTGGGGCCATGTCCTTGAGGACTGGGATGCAGACCATCATGCTCTGGGGATTTATCAATCTTCAGTCCCAACATATTACCAAACACCATTTCCTGACTAATGTGGATTCCCTTTAGTTCCTCCCTCCCACTAGATCCTCTGCCCGTAGTATTTCTGGGAGATTGTTTGTGTCTTCCTTAGTGAAGACAGAACCAAAGTACTTGTTTAACTGTTTCCTTGTTCCCCCAATTTAATTCACCTGTTTCTGACTGTAAGGGACCTACATTTGTCTTCATCAATCTTATCCACTTCACATATCTAAAGAAGCTTTTATAGTCAGTTTTAATTTTATTTTTGGCTGTTGAGTAGAGCAACTACTCGTGGATAAAAATTGTTTTTATGTCTGGCTGTGGCAGCTTTGACAGTCCGGAGTCGCCTTCCAGAGGGAGGTGATTCAAAGAGGTTGTGGCCAGGGTCAGAAGGGTCATAGACGATCTTGCTCGCTCGCTTCCTGGCCCTTGCAGTGTACAGTTCGTCAATGGTGGGAAGGTTGCAGCCAATAACCTTCTCTGCTGATCGGACGATTCGCTGCAGCCTCCAGGTGTCGTGCTTGGTGGCTGAGCCAAACCAGACCGTGATGGGGAAGGTGAGAACAGACTCTATGATGGCCGTGTAGAATTGGACCATCATTGCCTGTGGCATTTTGTGCTTCCTCAGCTGCCGCAGGAAGTACATCCTCTGTTGTGCCTTTTTGACTGTGGAGTCGATGGCAGCCCCCCACTTAAGGTCCTTGGAGATGATGGTTCCCAGGAACTTAAAATACTCCACAGATGTGACCGTAGGGTTGTTGATGGTGAGTGGGGTGAGAGGAGGGGGAGCTCTCCTAATTTAACTGTGAAATAATTGGTCACTAAAATAGTAAGATTAAACGAGAACTTACCAGTTCGAAGTTTGATTGTTATTTTATGAGGAGTAACGATGAGGGATTACGTGAAGAAGCCCCGCCTGGCACTTGATCGGCATACTTCAAAGCAACGGCATGAAAAACACAGAACATAATAGCCGGAGTAAGATAGTAAGGCTCAACATAGAACTACCAGATGATCATTTATTTTATGAGGGTCGGGAGTGGAGGGCACGTAATCCCTCATCGTTACTCCTCATAAAATAACGATCAAACTTCGAACTGGTAAGTTCTCGCTTAATCTTACTATTTTACTTCGGAGTCACGTGAGTGACTACGTGAAGATTTTGAAGCTTTCTGTGTTTTTCATGTCGTAGACTCCTTCCATACGACACTCTGGCTCACACAACACAGTAATGAGCAAAATAACACATTTTTTCCCCCAAACATTGCCTCAAGTTATGTGATAAATTATTTCACATTATAAAAGAATAAAAGTAATGCCCTTTCTATTGAAAAGCAAGTTTATCACAACATATCAATTGATATATATAATTTGATGGTATGAACAAAGCAACAATTAAAGAGAACCCAACACTCCATGTCCAATCATGACAATGACTGATTTCATTTAATTTAATATTTATTTTACACCCTCCTGTGACCTTGCATCTTTGCTCGAGCGACTCATCCTGTGCCATTCCTGTGAATGTATCTACCTCCTTAACAGAGTAATTTTTCCACATTTCAGTGTCTAGTTCCACTGAGTGTTATTCAATGTTTAACCATCTAGAATACATTTCTCTAGAACCATCAGTTTTACTGAACGTAATGTGTTTTTTTGTGTGTAATAAATAGTGCTGTCTCATTACCACAGAGACTCTTAGTTACTTTAACATATTTCATCAATGTTCACACACACACACAATTTAAGGCCGACAGGATATGCTTATAGGTTTACCTTGGTTCCAGCTCTTCTTGGTCTGCTTTGTTTGGTAAATTCATAAACATATATGATAATGTAATCTGTATCCACATATAATAAATATAAAGTAATATTTACAATATTTGCACTCTTATCTTGATACTAAAGTCATCAGCATTATTACTTTCAATGTTAACTTTTTTGAATCATTGATAGAACTGGAGTCCATTGCCTAAGGCAATTCAGGACTATATTGATCTCCAGACTTATGTATTGCAATTTTGGACAGATTATATATACACATATACATATATATACTTATATTTATATCTACATATATATCCCTTTTCATATCGGGATTTTACGAATTAACCTGATAACTTCTTGGTTAGTATATTGTCCGTAAACAGGACGAAAACACCCTGAGCCCTATTATTGGCTCTATACTCAGAATAGAGTACTATTCTCAGAAAAAATGCAATCCACAAGAACTCACATATATCTAATATGACAAATAATTTTACTGTATACACAGACTTCCAATTTCTTATAAAATATTGTTGTTATTTTTTTCTCTGCAAATTGCAGGTATAACACTTCTTTATACATAATTATTTTATTGTTATGTTGTTATATTAGTTAAACATTCATAGACTTCTTTGACCATTAAACTATTGTAATGGTCTGATCAACCTGCAGATAGTCAATTCATATTTTCATATTATGGATGCCTTTGTACAACAATAAATTACTGCAACTATGAATCATCACAAGTGGTTCAACATCACTCAATATTTATGAAAACCATGAAGGATCCGTTTTAGACCACCAAATGCGTCTGGCAGTGTTTTGCTATATTTTCATCAGACACTGCCCTATCAGACAAAAATGAGGAACATAAAAACCCATTTTTTCCTCATGTAATTGAGAGAAAAGCATCCACCTTTCCTGTTCTTGGTTTACCACGAGAATATTTGAAAAATTGGTTATTTAATTTGTATACAACCAGATTAATTGTAAGTAATCCATATTAATGACAATGTATTTTCCCCCCTTAATGTGTAGTCTGTGATAACATTGTCTCTTTCTTAGAGATAAACAGCTGGACTAAACATTTTAGAATATGCCACATCTGTTTACTCAGATAATCACATGATTATTATTTTACTTATCTTATGTGATTTAATATACGCCACATCCGTGGTATTGTACACCTTGTTATGACCTGGACACTTCCATAATAGAACAATCGGTATTTAATCCATAATTCTATAATTATAATTCAATAATTAATACAAATGTTTGGAGAATTTCTTAGGACAATTCATTTGCATTTACCTGGTATTATTGTCCGTAGTCCCAACAAAGAGGTATCAATTATCTTTATAAGAATAGATAATATTTTTATCTTACCCAAATATTCACAGAAACTGTCCATCATCTGTTAATACTTGCTTCAGCTTGCAACAGCTGCTAAGCTTATAGTTGAAGCAACTTGTGAACCCCTTTTTTTTCTTTTTTTTTTTAAATCCATTACTTTAATAATGATAATGTATCATTTGGTATTTGTATAAGCCTCTCACAAAGGCATACATATTCTTATAATCTTCTGTATTTCTTCTTTTGGAGCTTTATTACTCTTACCTAGGCTCCTTTTATAATGGAAGGACAAAGTATGTCAACAAAACCATAAGACATATTTGTATCATGGAGCAATTTTCCCCCTCTTATGGTGCTGAATTACTCCTAAATAGTAATTTATGAATATTTATGAATGCCTAAAACATAGGCTTTATGTGATGGGCCAAGTCTTTGCCTTTCAACAGACTTGTAATTGCAGCACTAATTTGCAGCTGACTCTAATTTAAATGTGATCAAGATAACCATGACCATGTCCTCATTAGTGCAAGTGCTGATCTTATCAGTGCAATTATTCTTCCAGTATTCTGTTTAACAGCCTTAAACTGGATTTAATCCTTTAGACAATGTTTTAACTTGCACAGCTTGACGCATTTTAATTAATTTCAAGCACCTGTAATAATTTGATTAACACTTTGTTAATAACAACTGTATTTCAATGTTGAAGATGTTCCATTTTAATAAAATGTTCTTACACTGTGAAAGTGTATATAAAACGATGTTTTGTATGGTTTATACCATCACATCTGTACATTGAGGTAATTTATAATATATATATGTACGTACCCCTTGTTTATTGGAGTTACTTTTGGGTGCAAACCTAAAATCAATTTTTTTTAATGTTTTCTTATACAGGTCAACCAATCCTTTCTAATTTTTTGTAGTCCTTAGTTATATTAAATTAATGATCATAATACACCTGTAATCCCCCACAATCGGAGATTTCATGAATTTATTTTGTAACAGTTGTTTGCACCTCTTCCACGTACTTCAGGCCTTCTTTTCCCAATTATAGGGTTCGGATTAAGGCTATGTTTGATTATGTTTATTTATCATACCTGCCTTAGTTTTGATCCATTATCAAATCTTTATATTGGATCATAATTTTTTCCCCCCAAAGTTTAAAGACCAATAAGTCCTGTTCTTTTGTAATCAATACTTTGAATAATCATACGGCAGGTTTTATTCCATAATAATCAGGATTTTAACATAACCTGATTTGATCTGCAAATCTAGAGTGCAGATTTTGGTCCCTAAATATTATATATTTCTTCCCAATGAGCTCCACAAACTGATGGCAATTAATTTTCCTTTAAATGTATTGATTATTTTGCACAATATTTTATTTGTTTTCCATTGAATGGAAATGCCATGCACCAGTTTGAAATACTTTTAAAATCGTATTTCCTTATATCTCATCTAATTGAGACATGGATATCATAACCGGATTCACCGTTGATATCTTTATAACTTAAAAGTTTTATCATATTCTGCTGTTTCACTATAACAGCTTTGGTGAGGCCAAAATTTTTTTATTTTTTTTTCATATTTATTTTTCATGGTCTCACTCATACATTCAGGTATCAAACCTAGTACACTTATATATATTTTTGTGCTGAAATGTACTTAAAATAAAACATAAAAAGTTTTATTATTATTCTGCTGTTTTAATCATAACAGCTTTAGTGAGAGACCAATTAATTTTTGTTTTCCATGGTTATTTTCCATGGCCTCACTTCTTATTCAGGTGTTGTACTTACACCTGTATATATATATATTTTTATTTTTTATTTTTTACTGGTGCTGTGGTAGGTACTTCATGACCAGCCACCATTATCAGTGCATTTTTAGGGTCAGTTTTCCATTTTATTTTTACTGCCTTTATTACTCCTGAGTTTTCCCTCAAGGAGACTACCTTCAAATATCTGAGGTAGATATTCCCACCATAATTCATCATATATATTAATATATGAAACCCCTTTAGGGTAGGTTAGGGAATGTTTTTGGGCCTTTTAACCCTTTTTGGCTTGAATTCTTTATTTACTTTATTTTTGGAATCTTTTCTTTTTTTTTTTTTCCCCATTATTTTTTCAAGCCATAACCTTTTTTAGTCTGAAGGCCTTTTATTGAATTTTTTAAATTATGGCCTTTCTGACTTTATAAAAATTCCCCCCCCCCCCCCCCCCGTGCCAAAAGTTTGTGGAGCGACTAAAAAATCTTTCTAACGTAATTTTGACGGCCACCGGTATCGGAACCGGCTCCGTAATCTCCCGTTCCGATCGCTCCCCTTAGGACGTTCTTTTTTAAAACTCCGTTGTTTTTCAACTTATTTTTTGCTTTTAAATTAGTTTTAAATTCTGGTATTCAGTACCAGCCACGGAGTTTTTTAGACCCTGAAAGTGTTTTTCCCCTGCACTTACCTGCGGGCCCGTACCTACCGCTGTCGAGGAGCTGCCTCTGCAGCTCTTGCTCTGCCGTCAGCGTCGACGTAATGCCGTTCCAGCGCCAGGCGGGGCTTCTTCACGTAGTCACTCACGTGACTCCGAAGTAAAATTCCAACATTACAATGAGAGTTGGGTGTAGAGCATTTTGGTGTTTCCCGAGATAGTGGAAAACATGCCATTTATATTCAAGTTTTTTTTGATAATTGGATATTGTAAACTTAGTTATTAAGAAATATGGAGGTTTGTTAATAATTTGTTCTTGGTAACTGCTTTATTTTACTGTTTGCCTTCTTTTGTTCTTTCAGAAACAATGAAGGACAGGCTTGAAGAATTGATTGGAATTTCAAAACTTTATCAGCAGCCGACAGAGGCTGAAGATAAGCCCGATTCCGATCAAGAGAGTTTTGTGTTTGAATGCGACTTCATTTTACAGGCTCTTTATAAGACGGTGCACCAGATTTGGGAGGAAAATGGACGTCTGAAGGTGGACATCAGGCACCTGGGCAAACAGAACACTCGCTTTCTGACTTCAATGCGACGTTTCAGCAGCATCAAACGGGATTCAAGTTCTATCGCTAAAGCCATAAAGGGGCAATGTGAGAAGATTCAGCAGAGGCTGCAGAACCTGAACAACTACATAGAAGAGATCACGGACACTCACGGGCCCAATGCTGCCATTGTCCGCATTGCCAAGGCACAGCATTATACTCTACTCCATGCCTTCCACGATGCCATGGTGGATTATAACGTGGAGGAGATGAGGCAGCGGGAAAACTGCAAGACCCGAATCCAGCGGCAACTGGAGATCATGGGGAAGGATGTGTCAGGCAATGAAATGGAGGAGATGATAGAAATGGGAAAATGGGATGTGTTTTCCGAGAACCTGCTGAGTGAGGTGCGAGGAGCGCGATCCGCTCTGTCGGAGATTGAACAGCGGCACCAGGAGCTGTTGAAGCTGGAGTCCAGAGTGCGAGAGATCCACGACCTGTTCTTGCAAATGGCCTTGCTGGTGGAGCAACAGTCTGACACTCTCAACAACGTTGAGGTGAATGTGCAGAAAGTTCAAGATTACGTTGGTGTCGCCAGAACTCAACTGACAAAGGCAGTGGAGCTGAAAAGGAAAAACATCTGTCGACAGATCTTCTGCTGTTGCGGTTGTTGTCCTTGACATCCCGTCCGCCCGCCATCGCTCTCTCTGCCTTGATACAGCTTCATAATTTCATAGCAAAACTAACAACACCCTCTCTGAGCTAATGGAGGGGACAGCAATGATATTCTCCTTTTGAAGGTGATATTCTATATGCCTGCAGCATCTCCAGGTTACAACAAAGGATTTTAATTGCGGAGGAAGAAAGTGTAAATGCTGGTTTAAACCGTAGACATGAAAAGCTGGAGTAACTCAGCAAGCCACGCAGTATCTCTAGAGAGAAGGAATAGGTGACATTTCGAGTCGAGGCCCTTCTTCAGACTGATGTTTCAGGTCGAGACCCTTCTTCAGACTAAGGGTCTGGACCCGAAACGTCACCTATTCCTTTTCAATAGACAATAGGTGCAGGAGTAGGCCATTTGGCCCTTCTAGCCACCACCGCCATTCACTGTGATCATGGATGATCATCCACAATCAGTACCCCGTTCCTGCCTTCTCCCCACATCCCCTGACTCCGCTATCTTTAAGAGATTTATCTAACTCTCTCTGAAAGCATCCAGAGAATTGGCCTCCACTGCCTTCTGAGGCAGAGAATTCCACAAATTCACAACTCTCTGCGTGAAAATGTTTTTTCTCATCTCAGCTTTAAATGGCCTCCCCTTTATTCTTAGACTGTGACCCCTGGTTCTGGACTCCCCAATCATTGGGAACATTTTTAAGAGCCCTATCCAACTCTCTCTTGAAAGTATCCAGAGAACCGGCCTCCACTGAGGCAGAGAATTCCACAGACTCACAACTCTGCGTGAAAAAGTGTTTCCTCCTCTCCGTTCTAAATGGCTTATTCCTTATTCTTAAACTGTGGCCCCTGGTACTAGGCTCCCCCCAACATCGGGAACATGTTTCCTGCTTCTAGCGTGTCCAAACCCTTAATAATATTATATGTTTCAATTAAATCCCCTCTCATCCTTCTAAATTCCATAGTATACAATTCCAGCCGCTCCATTCTCTCAGCATATGACAGTCCCGCCGTCCCGGGAATTAACCTTGTGAACCTACGCTGCATTCCCTCATTGAATGGGACCGTCCCGCTAAGAAATGGGTTGTCTTGGATTCTGGTTTTCTTTGCGTGGGAAGGAACTGCAGATGCTGGTTTGCACCGAAGATAGACACAAAATACTGGAGTAACTCAGCGGGACAGGCAGCATCTCTGATTAGAAGGGATGGTTGACGTTTTGGACTGAAGAAGGGTCTTGACCCAGAACATCATCTATTCCTCCTGTCCAGAGATGCCACCTGTCCCACTAAGTTAATCCAGCATTTTGTGTCTATTTCTGTTTCCTTTCCTGTTTTTCCCACTGGGCAACCAGGGTGGAACAAAAAAAATACATATGTTGAGTTCCAAGCCAGGATAGACCCAAAGGTCAACTTTTTAGTGTCAAATAAATGCACTAAAGAAATGGCGTAGGAAGGAACTGCAGATGCTGAAAATAGACGCAAAATGCTGGAGCAATACAACAGGGCAGGCAGCATTTCAGGAGAAAAGGAATAGGTGACATTTCGGGTCAAGATCCTTCTTCGGACTTCTTCTGAATAAGGGTCTTAACCTGAAACGTCACCCATTCCTTCTCTCTAGAGATGCTGGCTGTCACGCTGAGTTACTCCAGCATTTTGTGTCTCACTAAGAAAAGGTACCTATTTGTGTGTTTTCTGAGCTTGAGTGGTACATTATTTAAAAAAAAGTTTTTCAAGTGTTTGCTGTTGAAGTCCATCTCATCATGAAATTGGACAGGACACACCCTCTCACAGGTGTCATTTTCTATCATCTTTTATCCTTGTGATAATATCGCGGTTGCTGCTGTGCCCATAACTTTCTTAGCAACCATGAATGAATCAAAAGATCATGGCTTAAAACGTACATTGGGAACTCATAGTTCAACAAAGAGTAAACCGTGCTGAAATTAGACAAAGCTGTGTGATTTGAAGTTTTACCTTTGGACATTGCCTTTGTATGTTATAAATACTGTGTCGAGACCCATGTATTATCATCCCTTTTATCTAGAGACGAGCAGCAATGTGGCCTGAGCCCGGAGCCGCAGAGCAGCCAAATAACCCTCCTGGGCCAAAGCAGACCGTGCAGTGCCGCCTGGTGCCCAGATGGGACGCTGTGCCTTCTCCAATTTCATCCTTCTCCCATTAATTTTCCCCCATTCCAACTAAATTTCCTGCCCCCACCTTTCCCACATCCACTCTTATTCTCTCACCTTGCGATTACGATTCCAATTTATTTATCCCAGAGGGAAATTGGTCTGCCACCAGTCAAAAGATACGGTTACAAAAGATACGTGACAGTGTCACGTGCATTATAACATGAATGACAGATAAGTGACCAGTTCTTGCATAGCACGCATGTAATATTGCCCAAACATTAAATTAAATAACCGAGTGGAAAAGGCCAGGATGAGGAAGGTGCAAAGATGGGGGATGGGGGGGAGTCAGTCTAACCTAAAACAGAAGTGGAAGGAGTTGCAGTTTGATAGCCACAGGGAGAAAGGATCTCCTGTGGTGTTCTGTGCTGCATCTTGGTTGCTGAAGGTGCTCCTCAGGTTGACCAGTGTGTCCTGGAGGGGGTGAGATGTATTGTCCAAGATGTTCTGCAGTTTGAGGAGCATCCTCCTTTCTGTGACCACCTCCAATGAATCCAACTCCGCTCCCCAAGGATGGAGCCAGCCTTCTCCATGAGCTTGTTGATTCTGTTGCTGTCAACGGCCTTCGCCCTGTATGTGCCCAGTGTCCTGTTATTCTGTCACTGCTAGAACCCTTCAACTGTGTTTTTGTTTTGGGTCGGTGGATTTGATGTTGGGGCAAAGAATAGAGGCAGTTCAACACTCCAAGAATGCATGAAATCCAAGGTTCAAGAAATGGAGCACTGCCTTAAGTCCCAATTGTTCCTGTCAAACCAAACCTATCCAGCAATTTAGAGAATGACATTTGACTGCAGATACTGCAGTTGAAGGGAGAGTATGAGAGGGTGAAGGATGAGCTGGAGTAGAGGAGGAAGAGTGAATGGGGCAAGGAGAATACAGAAAGCAAGAGGAAAAGGGGTTATGGACAAAGTGGGTTCTGGTGTTGGCATATCTAATTGGCAGAGCTTTTGCATTTAGACGAAGAATTGGCCCCCTGACTCACTATCAGCAAATGTCTGCCAAGTTGGATATCTGGCCTGCAAAGATAGTGTCCCAGGCTGGGCCAGAGCAGGATGACTGGGACAATCCAGGCACAACAGCCGGGTTTCTGCGGTGAGTGGTGCGAGCTGATAATCTTGCTGCCATCCTCGGTAATAAATTGCAACAACTTGGACTGATCTGTTCAATGGAAACCACTTGGAAAATGTGGAACTAGGATCCACGCTATTCCCTCGGCCCTCAGCAGGTGAGAGGCAAGAAGGATTATGTGTCACAAAGACTTTCCCACAACTAGTTTTAAAGAATGTCCCAACACAAAATCTGGAGTTGTTTCTTCTGAATCCTCTTCCATCCAGTGTTATGGTCTGAAATTTCCAGTATTGTATTATTTTTTTACCAGCTTGCAAGAAATTCTTCCTCAATTCCTTTCTAAATGTGCGTCCTTTAATTCAGAGGCTCTGGCCACTGGAACTAGACACTCCCACTAGTGGAAACATCCTCTCCACATCCACTGTATCCAGGCCTTTCACTATTCAGTAAGTTTCAATGAGGTCTCCCCCCCCCCCCCCCCCCCCCCCCCCCCCATCCTTCTAAACTCCAGCGGGTACAGGCCCAGTGCCATCAAACGCTCATCATATGTTAACCCACTCATTCCTGGGATCATTCTCGTAAACCTCCTCTGGACCCTCCAATGCCAGCATATCCTTCCTCAGTTGTGGAGCCCAAAACTACTCACAAGTTTTAAAGAAGAGCTAGGGTGCTCGATTTGTGTCCTGCCTAATATTCAGCTCTCAAAGAATATGAATTGGTAATTTTCCCAGTGGAGTGCAAAATTGGCTATCAATTGGTTACCATAATAACTATGTTTCAAAAGTAAGTAAGTAGCCACAGTACTGTATGAGATTGAGGTCTAATGTGAAGAAAGATTTTCTATAAGAGTACAAAGATAGACACAAACAGCTGAAGTAACTCAGCGGGTCAGACAGCATCTCTGGAGAAAAGGAATAGTTTTGGGGATATCAAAACCTGATAGACCAAGGTGAGAGGAGTAAGAATTATTAGGTATCTGAGACCAACTCTTACACTCAGGTGGTTGGTATATGGAGTAAACTGCCAGAATAGGGAGTTGAGGCAGGGTACTAAACAGCCCAGACTATCACGCACGACAACCTCCCTTCCATTGACTCCATCCAAGGCCAGCAGCATAATCAAGGACCAGTCTCACCTCAGTCACTCCCTCTTCTCTCCTCTCCCATCAGGCAAGAGGTACAGAAGTTTGAAATCGCATTCCACGGTTCGGTGAGTTTCCTCCCAGCTGTAATCGGGCTTCTGAACTGTCCTTTCACCAGCCAGAGAGCGACCCCGACCTCTCATCTACCTCATTGGAGACCTTCAAACTATCTTTAATTAGACTTTATCTTGCATTAAATGTTATACCCTTTACCCTGTAACTGCACACTTTGGATGACTTGATTGTAATTGTGCATATTCTTTTCGCTGAGTGGATAGCACACAACAAAAAGCTTTTCACCAAACTAAAGATCCTTGGACTGGTGGATGGATAGGAAAGGTTGAGTGGGTTATGGCACAAATGTGGGCAGATGGGACTAGTTTAGATGGGGCATCCTGGTTGGCACGGACAAGTTAGGCCGAAGGGCCTGTTTCCGAGCTGTATGACCATATATCAATGAATGAGCTGAGTTTGTGAGAAGAGCTTCAACATGGCCATATTTCACAATGCAAGGTGATTGTCTCGTAAAGTTACCAGTGAGTTTATTATCATTCAGCGCAGTAATAGTTCAGGAAATACTCCAAGTATTTGCAGAACTGAGGCAAAAGGGCGGCACAGTCTGTACAGTTTTTACGTTCACCCTGTGACCGTGTGGGTTTTCACCGGGTGCGCCGGTTTCCTCCCACACTCCAAAGTCGTACAGGTTTGTAGGTTAATGGGTTATAGTGAAATTGTAAATTATGCCTGGTGTGTAGGATAGTGCTAGTGTACAGGGATCACTGGCTGGCACGGCCTTGATGGTCCGAAGGGCCTATTTCCCCGCTATATCTCTAGAGTCTAAAATGTGTTGTCAACTTTTTTTTATTTGAGTGCGCTATATTTTCTAATAAAGTTTTTTATTGAAACCTAAGATTCTTACCATTATTTCCCTTCTAACTTACCCATAGACTGTAAGGTAACCCCTAAACCTTGTATGCTTCTTGTATGTAAGGAATTTGATAAGGATCCTCATGGTGGGCTGATACAGAAGATTAAGATGCATGGGATCCATGGTGACTTGGTCATTGGGATTCAGAACTCACTTACACATCAAAGACATATTTGTGGGGGAAGGCTTTCATACTGTCTGAAGAACGATCCTGACCCAAAATGTCACCTATCCATGTTCGCCTGAGATGCTGCCTGTCCCGCTGAGCTCCTCCAGCACTCTGTATCTTCTTCAGGCTGCTACACTGACTGCGGGTCTGGGATCAATGGTGTTCCACAGGGATCTATGCTGGGCCCTCTGCTGCTTGTGATTCTAAAAACAACATGGGAGTACAGTATAAAGTATCCTTTATTGTCATAAAAACTGTCTCCAGTTTGAACAAAATTGCATACCTTGCAGTCATAACAAAAAAAAATAAATAACAGAACACACAATGAACACAGTTTAACATCCACCACAGTGAGTCTACCAGCCACCTCCTCACTGTGATGGGAGGCAAAAGTCTTAAAGTCCTTGCATCCTTGTTCTCCATCTTCGCATCCCCCCGAAGGAAGAGACTAAAAACAACTTTCCCCCACCCCTCACACATACACAACTAAAAATAAACTAAACATACATCTAACAAGACAAAAGGAAACAACAAAACGGAAAAGACAGTCGGACTGCAGGCGAGCCGCAGCTGCGTGAGCAGCGCCACCACTTCCGGAAGCAGAGTACAGATGATTTAGTAAGTGGGTTGGTTAGTAAGTTTGCAGACAGCCAAAGTTAGTCAATCAGCGAACAGTGTGGAAGGGTGTCAAAGTATAAGTGGGATATAGATCAGCTGCAGAAATGGGTGGAGTAATGGCAGATGGAGTTGAAACTGGGCAAGTGTGAGGTGTTACACTTTGAGAGGCAAATATACGGGGAAAGTATATAGTTGTTCCACCGGGTGTCGCTGTTAGTGATGGCAGCCTCGCCAACCATAGTTTTTTCGTATTTTTTGTTATTTTAATGTGTGTTTTAAAAGTATGCGTTAATGGTTTGTTTTATGTGGAGGGTGGGGGAGGGGATAGGGGGAAACTTTTTATCAATCCCTTACCTTGCCGGAGATGCGATTGTTTTCCGGATCGTATCTCCAGTCGCTCTGCGGCCTAACATCATGGAGCTGGCGGCCTTGCTCGGGTCCGACATTGAGCCCCACCGCAGGGACGTGGACTTACCATCGGAGCCTGTGATCCCTTGCCTGGGATCGACCCTCCAACCACGGCCTGCGGATTCCAACATCGAGGAGCTCGCAGTCTCCAGTAGAGACCGATGTCGGGAAGATCCAAAGTCGAAGAAGGTTCGACCAGCCCCGACCCGGAGTCGATCGCCCGGCGCGGGAGAGCTGAGATTCCCCCCCGATGCAGGTGCTCGATTTCCCCGACGAGGAGGGCCCGACCGCTGGCTACGGGAGCCAAGACCGGCAACAGAAAGCTCACAGGAGAACAAAGAAGGGAAGAGATTGAACTTTTTTTCACGTTCCATCACAGTGAGGAATGTGGAGGAGTCACTGTGGTGGATGTTCATGTTAAAACGTATTTTGTGTGTTCTGTTGCTTTTTATTAGTAAGGCTGTATGGCAAATCAAATTCCTCATATGTTGCAAAACGTACTTGACTAATAAAGTTATTATGACTATGGTTATTATTGGCAAGACCTTTAACAGCATTGATGCTCGTGAGGGTAGGAACAGGGAAATACGGGAGCTGAATGCATGGCTGAGGAGTTGGTGCAGGGGACAGGGATTTTGATTTCTAGACCACTGAGATTTCTTCTGGGGCAGGGGTGACGTGTACAAACGGGAAGGGTTGCACCTTTGCTGGAGGAGAACTAACATTCTGGCTGGAAGGTAGACAAAAATGCTGGAGAAACTCAGCGGGTGAGGCAGCATCTAGGATGGAGCCTTGTGGAACCCCGCAGCAAAGGCTAGCTGGGGAGAAGAAAGGGTTACCCATGTTTGTAGAGAAACTCCTATATTTGAGATAGGAGACGAACCAGCTCAGGGCAGTGCCATCAATACCAACCCCGTACCAGAGACGGTTAATTAGGATGGTGTGGTGGACAGTATCGAATGCAGCGCTGAGGTCGAGAAGGAGCAGGATTGCACAGTCGCCGGAGTCAATGGCGAGAAGCAGGTCGTTATGTACCTTCACGAGGTTGTCACACCAAAGGTCCAGGAAGAGCGAAGGTGGGTGACTTCGAGGAAGGGAAGGGAATTAGAGTGCAGGTGACCCTAGTGGCTGTGCCTCTTCAAATCCGGTACACCCTCTTGGGTGCTGTCAAGGAGGACAATGCATCAAGGTTGAGCAGCAGTAGCAGGCAGGGCTGTGACACCAACACTGGCACTGAGGCTCAGCGCTAAAGGGTGACATCAGACAGAGCCATAGTGGTGGGCGAGTCTATAGTTAGAGGTGCAGATAGGAGATTCTGCGACAGCGGTCGAGACTCTAGGATGATGTGCTGCCTCCCTGGTGCCAGGGTCCAGGACGTCTCAGTGTGGCTGCATGACATCCTCAAGAGGAAGGGGGGCAACCGGAAGTTGTGCATGTTGGCACAAACAATATAGGTTGGAAGAGTTAGGAGGTTTTGCAGTATGAGTTTGGGAGTTAGGTAAGAAACTGAAAATTAGCACCTCCAGTGTCGTGATCTCTGGATATCTTCCAGTGCCACGTGCGATTGAGGGTAGGGGAGATGACTGTGTGACTGAGGGGTTGGGGCAGGGATTCAGATTTCTAGACCATTGCGATGTATTTTGGGGCAGGGGTGACCTGTACAAGAACCTGAACTGGAGGGGGATCAATATCCTGGCAGGCAGGTTCACTAATGCTACACGGGTGGATTTATACCAGCTTGGCAGGGGGGTGGGATCTTATATACGACTGTGGCAAGTGGGAGGTTAGAAGTTGATATGGAGGGTGATGAGAGAAAGTTTAGAAGGCAGAATAGGTAGGAGACAGACAATAGACAATAGACAATAGGTGCAGGAGTAGGCCATTCGGCCCTTCGAGCCAGCACCGCCATTCACTGTGATCATGGCTGATCATCCACAATCAGTGCCCCGTTCCTGCCTTCTCCGCATATCCTCTAACTCCGCTATCTTTAAGAGCTCTATCTAACTCTTGAAAGCATCCAGAGAACCGGCTTCCATTGCCTTCTGAGGCAGAGAATTCCACAGATTCACAATCCTCTGTGTGAAAAAGTGTTTCCTCGTCTCCGTTCTAAAGAGGGTGGTGGCTGTGTGGAATCAGCTTCCAGCAGAAGTGGTGGAGGCAGGATCGATTTTAACATTTAAGAGTAAAGTGGATAGGTATATGGACGTGAAGGGAATGGAGGGGTATGGTCTGAGTGCAGGTAGATGGGACTAGGGGAAAACAAATGGTCGGCACGGACTGGAAGGGCCGAGAGGGCCTGTTTCCGTGCTGTAATTGTTATATGGTTATATGGTTAAATGGTTTACTCCTTATTCTTAAACTGAGGCCCCTGGTTCTGGACTACCCCAACATCGGGAACAAGTTTCCTGCCTCAAGTGTGTCAAAACCCATAATAATCTTATATGTTTCAATAAGATTCCCTCTCATCCTTCTGAATTCCAGAGTATACAAGCCCAGCTGCTCCATTCTCTCAGCATATGACAGTCCCGCCATCCTGGGAATTAACCTTGTGTACCTACGCTACACTCCCTCAATAGCAAGAATGTTCTTCCTCATATTTGGAGACCAAAACTGCACACAATACTCCAGTTGTGGTCTTAGTAGGGCCTTGTACAACTGCAGAAGGACCTCTTTACTCCTATACTCAACTCCTCTTGTTATGAAGGCCAACATGCCATTCGCTTTCTTCACTGCCTGCTGTACCTACAACCTGCATGCAATGAGCAAGGAAGGAATGTTGGTTTAAATTGCACATTGTAATGCAAGAGGCCTGAGGGGTAAGGCAGATGACCAAAGGGCACGGAATAGTACGTGTTAAGTTAGATAGCTAAAGCCTGGTTAAGAGAAGGATAGGACTGGCAGCTCAATGTTCTGAGATACAGGTGCTTCAGGAGAGACAAGGGTGAGAGTTAAAGAGGAAGGAAGGTTGCGTTATTGGTTACGAGGATGATCACCTTGCTGGGGGTGTACTACCGACCTCCAAATAGAATTAGAAGAACAAATATGCCAGGAGATTGCAGGCAGCTGCAGGTCTAATAAGGTAGTAGGGGATTTAACTTTCCCAATATTGACTGGGAATGCCATAGTGCAAAAGGTTTAGACGTGGTGGAATTTGCCAAATGTGTTCAGGAGAGTTTCCTCAAACAATATATAGAGGGCCCACACGGGAGAGAGCAACGATGGATCTAGACTAGCTAATTGGAAGGGGCAAGTCATGGAGTTATACATTGTGGAAACACCAAACAATGTGTCCCATCTACGCTAGTCCTACTTGCCTGCGTTTGGCCAAAACCCTCTAAACCTATCCAAGCTGCCATGTACCCGCCTCAACTACCTCCTCTGGCAGTTTGTTCCATACACCCACCACCCTTTGTGTGAAAAACTTACCCCTCAGATTCCTATAAAATCTTTCCCCTGTCAACTTAAACCTATGTCCTCTGGCTCTCGATGTCCCATACTCTGGGCAAGAGACCCTGTGCGTCCACCCGATCGATTCCTCACATGATTTTATATATCTCTTTAAGATCACCCTTCATGGTCCTGCACTCCAGGGAATAGAGTCCCAGCCTGCTCAACCTCACCCTATAGCTCACACCCTCAAGTCCTGGCAACATTCTTGTAAATCTTCACTGCACCCTTTCCAACTTAAAACATCTTTCCTATAACATGGTGTCCAGAACTGAACACAATTCACTAAATGCGGCCTCACCAACGCTCTTATATAATTGCAACATGACCTCTTCATTTCTAGTAGACACAAAAATCTGGAGTAACTCAGTGGGACAGGCAGCATCTCTGGAGAGAAGGAATGGGTGACCTTTCGGGTCAAGACCCTTCTTCAGACTGAGAGTCAGGGGAGAGGGAGTCCAGAGACATGGAAGCGTAAGGTGCCAAGAGAACAATGATAAGCAAATGTAGAATGATTCATTGTTAGCTGAGGGGAAGGTGACAAGGCAGTAAACAATCAGTAAAATGAACCAGGGCAGTGAAACTAGTCAGGGGACTAAAACCCCTGTCTCACTGTGCGAGTTGGCCCACGAGTGACCCCAAGTTTTCACTCGTGGTGATCACGTAGCGGGAACGTCGGAACTCGCACGAGCAACTTATCGACTCGTGGCGCTAACGGCAGGTACTCGGGAAACTTGTTAACTCGTGAAAAAAATCAAACATGTTTGATTTTTTCCACGAGTCAAATTAACTGTTCAAGTTAAAAATGGAAACATTTAAACTCGTTGTAATAACGTAGTGGCCCGTGCGTTTATCTTAGTGTCTCGTGAGTCTACCGTGGGAACTTTAATAATCTGTTCTTTTGCTCGAGTAAAGACTGAACCAAAGATAGACACAAAAATGCTGGAGTAACTCAGCGGACCAGGCAGCATCTCTGGAGAGAAGGAATAGAGTCGAGACCCTTCTTCAGACTTACCCGAAATGCCACCCATTCCTTCGCTCCAGAGATGCAGCCTGTCCCGCCGAGTTACTCCAGCATTTTGTGTCTATCTTCGGCCTTTCTGCCACTTGTCCTTTATTACTGAGGCGCCTGCCCCGTGGCTTCACTCTGTCTCAATGAACGGCTTAAAGACCTGCCGAAGGGGCAAGTCTGGGGTGGTGGGTGGGATGTGTCCACGTGTGATGCTCCATCCACCCCCCCGGGGCCGAGAGTGTGGGATTGGGAAGGAACTGCAGATGCTGGTTCACACCGGAGATAGACACACACAATGCTGGAGTAACTCCGAGGGACAGGCTGCATCGCTGGAGCGAAGGAATGGGTGGCATTTCGGGTAAGTCTGAAGAAGGGTCTCGACTCTATTCCTTCTCTCCAGAGATGCTGCCTGGTCCGCTGAGTTGTGTGTGTGTGTCTCTCTCCCTCTCTGTCTATCTGTCTTTGTATCTGTGTGTGTGTGTCTGATCTGTGTGTCTGTGTGTGTCTGCTGTCGGGTCCCGGTGGCCGCTCAAAGTCACCCGAGCTGCTTCATTCCTCTGAAGTGGTGGCCAGCTGCTGTCTGTGTGTATCTCTCTCTCTATGTGTGTGTGTGTGTATGTGTGTGTGTGTGTCTCTCTCTCTCCCTCTCTGTCTATCTGTGTGTATCTGTGTGTGTGTCTGCTGTCGGGTCCCGGTGGCCGCTCAAAGTCACCCGAGCTGCTTCATTCCTCTGAAGTGGTGGCCAGCTGCTGTCTGTGTGTATCTCTCTCTCTATGTGTGTGTGTGTGTATGTGTGTGTGTGTGTCTCTCTCTCTCTCCCTCTCTGTCTATCTGTGTGTATCTGTGTGTGTGTCTGCTGTCGGGTCCCGGTGGCCGCTCAAAGTCACCCGAGCTGCTTCATTCCTCTGAAGTGGTGGCCAGCTGCTGTCTGTGTGTATCTCTCTGTGTGTGTGTGTGTGTGTGTGTGTGTGTGTGTGTGTGTGTGTGTGTGTGTGTGTGTGTGTGTGTGTGTGTGTGTGTGTGTGTGTGTGTGTCTGCTGTCGGGTCCCGGCGGCCGCTCAATGTCAGTCACCCGGGCTGCTTCCTTTTTTAAAATTATTTAAAATAGAGATCCATTGCAAAAAAAGTATTTAAAAACATAAAACAACAAGAAATGCTTGGTTACTGGAGGATGCGCATTTTCCCATTGTAGGTCATATCAATAGATGCGCCGCGCTGAAATAACTCAAAACCACAGGATGGAGATGTATTTTAACATTGTTGCTTTATTAAAACATACCTTCATTCACGGTTGGCTCAAGAGTAACGGGAGAGGAACTTGCTAACTCGGGAGAGGAACTAGGAACATTGCAGCAATGACATACCCGTGGGAACTCGTATTACACACTTGATCATAAACTTGCAGTCTCGTGCACAGCCACGAGTCTGTCACTCGGGGTACCTCGTGGGTCAACTCGCACAGTGAGACAGGGCCATAAGAACTAGCTGTGTGTGGAAGGCCGCTGGGGCCCGGGGCCCTGAGTGTGTTTAGTGCCCTGAGTGTGATTAGTGCCGAGTGTGATTAGTGCCGAGAGTGTGATTAGTGCCGAGTGTGATTAGTGCCGTGAGTGTCATTAGTGTCGAGTGTGATTAATGCCCTGAGGGTTTTTAATGCCCTGAGTGTGATTAGTGCCCTGAGTATGATTAGTGCTCTTAGTGTGATTAGTGCTCAGTGTGGTTAGTGCCCTGAGTGATTAGTGCTCTGATTATGTTTGATACCCTGAGTGTGATTAGTGCTCTGAGTATGTTTAATGCCCTGAGTATGTGATTAATGCCCTGAGTGTGATTAGTGTCCTGCGTGTGTTTAATACACTGAGTGTGATTAGTGCTCTGAGTATGTTTAATGCCCTGAGTGTGATTAGTGCTCTGAGTATGTTTAATGCCCTGAGTGTGATTAGTGCCCTGAGTGTGATTAGTGCCCTGAGTGTGGTTAGTGCCCTGGGTGTGATTAGTGCTCTATGTTTAATGCCCTGAGTGTGTTTAGTGCCCTGAGTGTGATTAGTGCCGAGTGTGATTAGTGCCGAGAGTGTGATTAGTGCCGAGTGTGATTAGTGCCGTGAGTGTCATTAGTGTCGAGTGTGATTAGTGCCCTGAGTATGATTAGTGCTCTTAGTGTGATTAGTGCACAGTGTGGTTAGTGCCCTGAGTGATTAGTGCTCTGATTATGTTTGATACCCTGAGTGTGATTAGTGCTCTGAGTATGTTTAATGCCCTGAGTGTGATTAGTGCTCTGAGTATGTTTAATGCCCTGAGTGTGATTAGTGCCCTGAGTGTGGTTAGTGCCCTGGGTGTGATTAGTGCTCTGAGTATGTTTAATGCCCTGAGTGTGATTAGTGCCCTGAGTGTGGTTAGTGCCCTGAGTGTGATTAGTGCTCTGAGTATGTTTAATGCCCTGAGTGTGATTAGTGCTCTGAATATGTTTAATGCCCTGAGTGTGATTAGTGCCCTGAGTGTGATTAGTGTCCTGATTGTGATTAGTGCTCTGAGTGTGTTTGTGGGCCCACGGTGTGATTAGTGCTGAGTGTGATTAGTGCCCTAAGTGTGGTTAGTGCCCTGGGTGTGATTAGTGCTCTGAGTATGTTTAATGCCCTGAGTGTGATTAGTGCCCTGAATGTGATTAGTGCCCTGAGTGTGGTTAGTGCCCTGAGTGTGGTTAGTGCCCTGGGTGTGATTAATGCTCTGAGTATGTTTAATGCCCTGAGTGTGATTAGTGTCCTGATTGTGATTAGTGCTCTGAGTGTGTTTGTGGGCCCACGGTGTGATTAGTGCCGAGTGTGATTAGTGTCCTGAGTATGATTAGTGCTCTGAGTGTGTTTAATACCCTGAGTGTGATTAGTGTCCTGGGTGCGTTTAGTGCCCTGAGTGTGGTTAGTGCCCTGAGTGTGATTAGTGCTCTGAGTATGTTTAATGCCCTGAGTGTGATTAGTGCCCTGAGTGTGATTAGTGCTCTGAGTATGTTTAATGCCCTGAGTGTGATTAGTGCCCTGAGTGTGGTTAGTGCCCTGAGTGTGATTAGTGCTCTGAGTATGTTTAATGCCCTGAGTGTGATTAGTGCTCTGAGTATGTTTAATGCCCTGAGTGTGATTAGTGCTCTGAATATGTTTAATGCCCTGAGTGTGATTAGTGCCCTGAGTGTGATTAGTGCTCTATGTTTAATGCCCTGAGTGTGATTAGTGCCCTGAGTGTGGTTAGTGCCCTGAGTGTGATTAGTGCTCTGAGTATGTTTAATGCCCTGAGTGTGATTAGTGCCCTGAGTGTGATTAGTGTCCTGATTGTGATTAGTGCTCTGCGTGTGTTTGTGGGCCCACGGTGTGATTAGTGCTGAGTGTGATTAGTGCCCTGAGTATGATTAGTGCTCTGAGTGTGTTTAATACCCTGAGTGTGATTAGTGTCCTGGGTGTGTTTAGTTCCCTGAGTGTGATTAGTGCCCAGAGTGTTTGTGGGGCCCGAGTATGATTAGTGCCTTGGGTGTGATTAGTGCTCTGAGTGTGTTTAATGCCTTGAGTGTGATTAGTTCCCAGAGTGTGTTTGTGGGCCCTGAGTGTGATTAGTGCCCAGAGTGTGATTAGTGCCCAGAGTGTGTTAGTGGGCCCTGAGTGTGATTAGTGCCCAGAGTGTGATTAGTGCCCAGAGTGTGTTAGTGGGCCCTGAGTGTGATTAGTGCCCTGAGTGTGATTGGTGCCCAGAGCGTGATTAGTGCCCAGAGTGTGTTTGTGGGCCCTGAGTGTGATTAATACCCTGAGTGTGTCTGTGGACCCTGAGTGTGTTTGTGGGTCCTGGTTGTGATTAGTACCCATAGTGTGATTAGTGCCCAGAGAGTGATTAGTGCCCCGAGTGTGTTTGTGGGCCCAGAGTGTGTTTGTGGGCCGAGTGTGTTAGTGCCCTGGGTGTGATTAGTGCTCTCAGTGTGGTTAGTGCCCAGAGTGTGATTAGTGCCCAGAGTGTGTTAGTGGGCCCTGAGTGTGATTAGTGCCCTGAGTGTGATTGGTGCCCAGAGTGTGATTGGTGCCCAGAGTGTGTTTGTGGGCCGAGTGTGTTAGTGCCCTGGGTGTGATTAGTGCTCTCAGTGTGGTTAGTGCCCAGAGTGTGATTAGTGCCCAGAGTGTGTTTGTGGGCCCTGAGTGTGATTAGTGCCCTGAGTGTGGTTAGTGCCCTGAGTGTGATTAGTGCTCTGAGTATGTTTAATGCCCTGAGTGTGATTAGTGATCTGAGTATGTTTAATGCCCTGAGTATGATTAGTGTCCTGGGTACGTTTAGTGCCCCGAGTGTGTTTGTGGGCCCTGGGTGTGATTAGTGCACTGAGTGTGTTTAGTGCCCTGAGTGTGATTAGTGCCCAGAGTGTTTGTTGCCCCCGAGTGTGATTAGTGCCTTGGGTGTGATTAGTGCCCAGAGTGTGTTAGTGGGCCCTGAATGTGATTAGTGCCCTGAGTGTGTTTGTGGGCCCTGAATGTGATTAGTGCCCTGAGTGTGATTGGTGCCCTGAGTGTGATTAGTGCCCAGAGTGTGTTTGTGGGCCCTGAGTGTGATTAGTGCCCAGAGTGTGATTAGTGCCCAGAGTGTGTTTGTGGGCCCTGAGTGTGATTAATACCATGAGTGTGTCTGTGGGCCCTGAGTGTGTTTGTGGGTCCTGGGTGTGATTAGTACCCATAGTGTGATTAGTGCCCTGAGTGTGTTTGTGGGCCGAGTGCGATTAGTGCCCAGTGTGATTAGTGCCCAGAGTGTGTTTGTGGGCCCTGAGTGTGATTAGTGCCCTGAGTGTGATTGGTGCCCTGAGTGTGATTAGTGCCCAGAATGTGATTAGTGCCCAAAGTGTGTTTGTGGGCCCTGAGTGTGATTAATACCCTGAGTATGTTTGTGGGCCCTGAGAGTGTTTGTGGGCCCTGGGTGTGATTAGGGCCCAGAGTGTGATTAATACCCTGAGTGTTTGTGGGCCCTGTGTGAGATTAGGGCCCTGGGTGTGTTTGTGGGCCCTGAGTGTGTTTATGGGCCCTGAGTGTGATTAATACCCTGAATGTGATTAGTGCCCAGAGTGTGTTTATGGGCCCTGAGTGTGATGAGTGCCCAGGGTGTGTTTGTGGGCCCTGAGTGTGATTTGTGGGTCCTGGGTGTGATTAGTACCCATAGTGTGATTAGTGCCCTGAGTGTGATTAGTGCCCTGAGTGTGTTTGTGCTCTGATTATGTTTAATACCCTGAGTGTGATTAGTGCTCTGAGTATGTTTAATGCCCTGAGTGTGATTAGTGCCCTGAGTGTGATTAGTGCCCTGAGTGTGATTAGTGCTCTGAGTATGTTTAATGCCCTGAGTGTGATTAGTGATCTGAGTGTGATTAGTGCCCTGAGTGTGGTTAGTGCCCTGGGTGTGATTAGTGCCCTGAGTGTGATTAGTGCCCTGAGTGTGGTTAGTGCCCTGGGTGTGATTAGTGCTCTCAGTGTGGTTAGTGCCCTGAGTGTGATTAGTGCTCTGAGTATGTTTAATGCCCTGAGTGTGATTAGTGATTAGTGATCTGAGTATGATTAGTGCCCTGAGTGTGGTTAGTGCCCTGCGTGTGATTAGGGCACTGAGTGTGATTAGTGCCCTAAGTGTGGTTAGTGCCCTGGGTGTGATTAGTGCTCTCAGTGTGGTTAGTGCCCTGAGTGTGATCAGTGCTCTGAGTATGTTTAATGCCCTGAGTGTGATTAGTGCTCTGAGTATGTTTAATGCCCTGAGTGTGATTAGTGCCCTGAGTGTGGTTAGTGCCCTGAGTGTGATTAGTGCTCTGAGTATGTTTAATGCCCTGAGTGTGATTAGTGATCTGAGTATGTTTAATGCCCAGAGTATGATTAGTGTCCTGGGTGCGTTTAGTGCCCCGAGTGTGTTTGTGGGCCCTGGGTGTGATTAGTGCACTGAGTGTGTTTAGTGCCCTGAGTGTGATTAGTGCCCAGAGTGTTTGTTGCCCCCGAGTGTGATTAGTGCCTTGGGTGTGATTAGTGCTCAGAGTGTGTTAGTGGGCCCTGAGTGTGATTAGTGCCCTGAGTGTGTTTGTGGGCCCTGAATGTGATTAGTTCCCTGAGTGTGATTGGTGCCCAGAGTGTGATTAGTGCCCAGAGTGTGTTTGTGGGCCCTGAGTGTGATTAATACCATGAGTGTGTCTGTGGGCCCCGAGTGTGTTTGTGGGTCCTGGGTGTGATTAGTACCCATAGTGTGATTAGTGCCCTGAGTGTGTTTGTGGGCCGAGTGCGATTAGTGCCCAGTGTGATTAGTGCCCAGAGTGTGTTTGTGGGCCCTGAGTGTGATTAGTGCCCTGAGTGTGATTGGTGCCCTGAGTGTGATTAGTGCCCAGAATGTGATTAGTGCCCAAAGTGTGTTTGTGGGTCCTGAGTGTGATTAATACCCTGAGTGTTTGTGGGCCCTGTGTGAGATTAGAGCCCTGGGTGTGTTTGTGGGCCCTGAGTGTGTTTATGGGCCCTGAGTGTGATTAATACCCTGAATGTGACAAATAGCCTGAATATGGGCCCAGAGTGTGTTTATGGGCCCTGAGTGTGATGAGTGCCCAGGGTGTGTTTGTGGGCCCTGAGTGTGATTTGTGTCCAGGGTGTGTTTGTGGGCCCTGAGTGTGTTTTGTGGGCCCTGAGTGTGATTAATACCCTGAGCGTGTTTGTGGACCCTGAATGTGTTTGTGGACCCTGGGTGTGATTAGGGCCCAGAGTGTGATTAATACCCTGAGTGTGTTTGTGAGGCCTGTGTGTTTGAGGGCCCTGAGTGTGTTTGTGGGCCCTGAGTGTGTTTGTGGGCCCTGAGTGTGATTAGTGGTCTGAGTGTGTTTATGGGATCTGAGTGTGATTAATACCCTGAGTGTGTTTGTGGGCCCTGAGTGTGTTTGTGGGACCTGGGTGTGATTAGTACCCATAGTGTGATTAGTGCCCAGAGTGTTTTTAGTGCCCTGAGTGTGTTTGTGGGCCCTGAGTGTGATTAGTGCCCAGAATGTGATTAGTGCCCAGAGTGTGTTTGTGGGCCCTGAGTGTGATTAGTGCCCAGAGTGTGTTTGTTGTCCCTGAGTGTGATTAATACCCTGAGTATGTTTGTGGGACCTGAGAGTGTTTGTGGGCCCTAGTGTGATTAATACCCTAAGTGTGTTTGTGGGCCCTGAGTGTGTTTGTGGGCCCTGAGTGTTATTAGTGGTCTTAGTGTGTTTATGGGCCCTGAGTGTGATTAATATCCCGAGTGTGATTAGTGCCCAGAGTGTGTTTATGGGCCCTGAGTGTGATGAGTACCCAGGGTGTGTTTGTGGGCCCTGAGTGTGATTAGTGCCCAGGTTGTGTTTGTGGGCCCTGAGTGTGATTAGTGCCCAGTGTGATTAGTGCCCAGAGTGTGTTTATGGGCCCTGAGTGTGATTAGTGCCCAGAGTGTGTTTGTGGGCCCTGAGTGTGATTAGGGCCCAGAGTGTGATTAATACCCTGAGGGTGGGGGGGTGAGGGTGGGGGTGGGGGGTGGAGGTGGGGGTGAGTGGGATTAATACCGAGTGTGTTTGTGGGCCCTGAGTGTGATTAGTGCTCTTAGTGTGTTTATGGGCCCTGAGTTTGATTAATACCCTGAGTGTGATTAGTGCCCAGAGTGCGTTTATGGGCCCTGAGTGTGATTAGTGCCCTGAGTGTGATTAGTGCCCAGAGTGTGATTAGTGCCCAGAGTGTGTTTGTGGGCCCTGAGTGTGATTAGTGCCCAGAGTGTGTTTATGGCCCTGAGTGTGATTAGTGCCCAGAGTGTGATTAGTGCCCAGAGTGTGATTAGTATGAGTGTGATTAGTGCCCAGAGTGTGTTTGTGGGTGAGTGTGATTAGTGCCCAGAGTGTGATTAGTGCCCAGAGTGTGTTTATGGGCCCTGAGTGTGATTAGTGCCCAGAGTGTGATTAGTGCCCAGAGTGTGTTTATGGCCCTGAGTGTGATTAGTGCCCAGAGTGTGTTTGTGGGCCCTGAGTGTGATTAGTGGTCTGAGTGTGTTTGTGGGCGCTGAGTGTGTGTGTGGGCCCTGGGTGTGATTAGAGCCCAGAGTGTGAGGGGTGGGGGTGGAGGTGGGAGGTGGGGGGTGGGGGGTGAGAGGGTGGGTGTGGGGGTTGGGGTGAGGGGGTGAGTGGGGGTTGGGGTGAGGGGGTGAGTGGGGGTGGGGGGGTGAGTGGGGGTGGGTGTGGGGGTTGGGGTGGGGGTGGGTGTGGGGGTTGGGGTGGGGGGGGTGAGTGGGGGGGGGGGTGGGGGGGGAGGGGGGTGATTGGGGGCGGGTTGACCTTCTCCCCGCCGCCGCCGCCGCCGCCGCTGCTCCTGGTGAACCGACGCCACGTGACGCTCTGGCGGCGCCCATCAGCCGTGAGCCACGCCGGTGACGTGGGCCGGTGACGCGGGCCGGCAGCTGTGAGCTGTGGCGCCGCTTGTGGCAGCGAGCGTCTTGGGCCCGTGTTTCACTGTGGCTGCTATCTCGCACCAGGATGGCCGAGTGGTTAAGGCGTTGGACTTAAGATCCAATGGACATATGTCCGCGTGGGTTCGAACCCCACTCCTGGTATTAGAATTTTTGCAACTGCTGCAGCAGTGAATCTAATCTCTTCATGAAATAAAAGCTTCTGCAGCTGGTGGAAGATATTTATATGCAGAAATTAAGCTTAATTTAAAACATCAATATAATGTATTACAATATGTTCTTTTTTAATTATAATTACATCAATTTAATGTATTACATGTTTATATTAATTCTAAAATATAAAGTACAATGAGGTAAAGAAGGAACTGCAGATGCTGGAGAGTCGTGGGGTACACAAAAGGCTGGGGAAACCCAGCGGGTGCAGCAGCATCTAAGGAGATAGGCGACGTTTCGGGCCGAAACCCTTAAACATCAAAATTAACACTTGATTCAAAGATTTAATTTTACTTTATTTTGCCAGAGTGCAGTGAAATGCTTTGTTTTGCCTAGAACCCGGAAAAATTGTATTGTGAGCCATGATCAAATTATATTTAATATAAAATTGCAAATATTTGCTTTTAGAAATATAGAAAATAGGTGCAGGAGGCCACTCGGCCCTTCGAGCCAGCACCGCCATTCATTGTGATCATGGCTGATCATCCACAATCAGTAACCCTGTGCCTGCCTTCTCCCCATATCCCTTGATTCCACTAGCCCCAAGAGTTCTATCTAACTCTCTTAAATCCATCCAGTGACTTGGCCT
Organism: Okamejei kenojei; assembly: GCA_035221665.1. Taxonomy (NCBI): domain Eukaryota; kingdom Metazoa; phylum Chordata; class Chondrichthyes; order Rajiformes; family Rajidae; genus Okamejei; species Okamejei kenojei. The sequence goes on from CM069138.1 coordinate 93,720,051, forward strand.
CCACTGCCCTCTGTGGCAGGGACTTCCACAAATTCACAACTCTCTGGGTGAAAAAGTTTTTTCTCAGCTCAGTCTTAAATGACCTCCCCTTTATTCTAAGACTGTGGCCCCTGGTTCTGGACTCGCCCAACATTGGGAACATTTTCCCCAACAATATTTAACTTCAATTATTTATAATTTAAATTATAATATTTTATATAAATTGGAATTATAACTTTAAGAGTATTATTTAATTATTATAATTATATAATTATTATAATTATAAAATTATTATTATACTTTTATTGAGAAATGTATAGAGACAAGTATTGTTGGGGGAAAAATGTAGATGTCTACATTTAGGATGTACAATAAATACATAATTGTCCGGAACTGGAAAATTTTGAAAATTGTTAATGTATTAAAAAAATTGTTCAGGCAAGAGGATTGCACTGTTAATGTTCCCATATACAGTAATATATTTCAATAAAACTATAATAGTATCCAAATGTGTTTACAGTTTCACTTCACAGCAATGCCCTTGTTTCCTTGTCACAATAGAAACCAGTAGAGGGCTGCACGGTAGAAACCAGTAGAGGGCTGCACATAGCCGCAAGAGGGCTGGCAACTGCAACTATTTCTGTTTTTAAGAAGGAACTGCAGATGCTGGAAAATCGAAGGTACACAAAAATGCTGGAGAAACTCAGCGGGTGCAGCAGCATCTATGGAGCGAAGGCCGAAACGTTGCCTATTTCCTTCGCTCCATAGATGCTGCTGCACCCGCTGAGTTTCTCCAGCATTTTTGTGTACCAACTATTTCTGTTTGTTAGGTGCCTAAAAAGCTGTTAACTTTAGAAGAGGAAGGCAGAGGATCCACGAACCCATCTTCATCAATGGTGGTTCAGAGAGTCAACAACTTCAAGTTCCTGGGCATTAGAAGATTGAGGAGATTCAGTATGTCACCAAATACTCTCTTAAATACTCAGTCTGAGGAAGGATCTCAACATAGAAACATAGAAAATAGGTGCAGGAGGAGACCATTCGGCCCCGTGAGCCAGCACCTCCATTGATTGCCATCATGGCTGATCGTCCACAATCAATAACCATTTCCCCATATGCCTTGATTCCTCTAGCCCCTAGAGCTCTATCTAACTCTCTTTAAATCCATCCAGTGATTTGGCCTCCACTGCCCTCTGTGGCAGGGAATTCCACAAATTCACAACTCTCTGGGTGAAAAAGTTTTTCCTCACCTCAGTCTTAATTCTCCCCTTTATTCTAAGACTGTGGCCCCTGGTTCAGGACTCGCCCAACATTCGGAACATTTTTCATGCATCTAGCTTGTACAGTCCTTTTTTAATTTTATGTGTTTCTATAAGATCACCCGACATCCTCTAAACTCCACTGAATACAAAGCCTAGTCTTTTCAAATGTTTCCTCATATGACAGTCCCGCCATCCCAGGGTTCAATCTTGTGAACCTACGCTGCACTGCCTCAATCACAAGGATGTCCTTCCTCAAATTAGGAGACCAAAACTGTACGCAATACTCCAGATGTGGTCTTACCAGAGCCCTATACAACTGGAGAAGAACCTCTCTACTCCTATACTGAAATCCTCTTGTTATGAAGGCCAACATTCCATTAGCTTTCTTCACTGCCTGCTGTACCTGCACGCCAACTTTCAGTGACCGGTATACAAGGACACCCAGGTCTCGCTGTACCTCCCCCTTACCTAACCTAACCCCATTGAGATAATAATCTGCCCCCTTGTTTTTGCCACCAAAGTGGATAACCTCACATTTATCTATATTATACTGCATCTGCCCACTCACTCAACCTGTCCAGGTCACCCTGCAACCTCCTAACATCCTCTTCACAGTTCCCACTGCTACCCAGCTTTGTGTCATCCGCAAACTTGCTAGTGTTGCTCCTAATTCCCTCTACCAAATCATTAATATATATGGTAAACAGTTGCGGCCCCAACACCGAACCTTGGGGCACTCCACTCGCCACTGCCTGCCATTCTGAAAAGGACCCGTTCTCTCCCACTCTTTGCTTCTGTCTGCCAACCAATTTTCTATCCACGTCAACACCCTACCCCCAATACTATGGCCTCTAATTTTAGACACCAGTCTCCCATGCGGGATCTTATCAAAGACTAGATACACTACATCCACTGGGTTCCCTTCATCCATTTTACTTGTCACATCCTCAAAAAATTCTAGAAGATTAGTCAAACATGATTTCCCTTTCATAAATCCACGCTGACTTGGACTAATCCTTTTACTGCTATCCAAATGCCCCAGTATTACCTCTTTAATAATTGACTCCAGCATCTTTCCCACCAACGAAGTCAGGCGAACTGGTCTGTAATTCCCCGTTTTCTCTCTCGCTCCTTTCTTGAAAAGTGGGATAACATTAGCTATCCTCCAATCCACAGGAACTGATCCTGAATCTATTGAACATTGGAAAATGATCACCAATGCGTGCACTATTTCTAGAGCCACCTCCGTGAGGACCCTGGGATGCAGACCATCAACCTGAAACGTCACCCATTCCTTCTCCCCAGATGTATTGCCTGTCCCGCTGAGTCACTCCAGCATTTTGTACCTTTCTTAAACTTCAACATTTTCAAGTGTATTAGCTACTGGGAGACATCGGACAGACTTTGGTTGCTTTCACTGAAATGCCAGTGGTTGCAGGGAGACCTGGTAGAAATATATAAAATTATGAGAGGCAGAGAGAGGGTAGAGAGTCATAAACTTTTTCCCAGGATGGAAACATCAAATACTAGAGGGGAAAATTTAAAGGAGAAGCGTGGAGCAAATTTTTAGCCTGAAACACATTACCAGGAGTGGGGTTCGAACCCACGCAGACATACGTCCATTGGATCTTAAGTCCAACGCCTTAACCACTCGGCCATCCTGGTGTGAGATAGTCATACTAGAGCAGGCCCTTCACATTGAATGGTAGGGCCCTGGAGTGCATTGTAGAGCAGAAGTGTCTATGAGTACTGGTACACAGTTCCCTGAAAGTGGTCCTCAGCTATAGGGAGAGATTTGGCAAGCAGGGACTTGATTCCTTGGAGTGCAGAAGGCGAAGGGGTTATCTTATAGACATGTATAAAATCATGAGGGGAATTGATAGGGTGCAAGCATTAATTCCCCAGAGAAGGGGAATCAAGAGGACATAGGTTTAAGGTGAGAGGGAAATGATTTAATAGGAATATGAGGGGCAACGTTTTTACTTGCAAAAGCGCAAAAGATTAGTTAAAACAAATGTAGGTCCCTTGCAGTCAGAAACGGGTGAATTGATCATGGGGAACAAGGACATGGCAGACCAATTGAATAACTACTTTGGTTCTGTCTTCACTAAGGAAGACATAAATAATTTGCCGGAAATAGCAGGGGATCGCGGGTCAAATGAGATGGAGGAAATGAGTGAAATCCAGGTTAGCCGGAAAGTGGTGTTGGGTAAATTGAATGGATTAAAGGCCGATAAATCCCCAGGGCCAGATAGGCTGCATCCCAGGGTACTTAAGGAAGTAGCCCCAGAAATAGCAGATGCCTTAGTGATAATTTTTCAAAACTCTTTAGATTCTGGAGTAGTTCCTGAGGATTGGAGGGTAGCTAATGTAACCCCACTTTTTTAAAAGGGAGGGAGAGAGAAAACGGGGAATTACAGACCAGTTAGTCTAACATCGGTAGTGGGGAAACTGCTAGAGTCAATTATTAAAGATGGGATAGCAGCGCATTTGGAAAGTGGTAAAATCATTGGACAAAGTCAGCATGGATTTACGAAGGGTAAATCATGTCTGACGAATCTTATTGAATTTTTTGAGGATGTAACTAGTACAGTGGATAAGGGAGAAGCAGTGGATGTGTTGTATCTGGACTTTCAGAAGGCTTTCGACAAGGTCCCACACAAGGGATTGGTATACAAACTTAAAGCACATGGTATTGGGTGGTTCAGTATTGATGTGGATGGAGAACTGGCTGGCAGACAGGAAGCAAAGAGTAGGAGTGAACGGGTCCTTTTCAGGATGGCAGACAGTGACTAGTGGGGTGCCGCAAGGCTCAGTGCTGGGACCCCAGCTATTTACAATATACATTAATGATTTGGACGAGGGAATTAAATGCAACATCTCGAAGTTTGCGGATGACACAAAGCTGGGGGGCAGTGTTAGCTGTGAGGAGGATGCTAGGAGGCTGCAGGATGACTTGGATAGACTGGGTGAGTGGGCAAATGCATGGCAGATGCAGTATAATGTGAGGTTATCCACTTTGGTGGAAAAACAGGAATGTAGACTATTATTTGAATGGTGACCGATTAGGAAAAGGGGAGATGCAGCGAGACCTGGGTGTCATGGTACACCAGTCATTGAAGGTGGGCATGCAGGTGCAGCAGGCTGTGAAGAAAGCAAATGGTCTGTTGGTATTCATAGCAAAAGGATTTGAGTACAAGAGCAGGGAGGTACTACTGCAGTTGTACAGGGTCTTGGTGAGGCCACAACTGGAGTATTGCGTACAGTTTTGGTCTCCTAATCTGAGGAAAGACATTCTTGCCATAGAGGGAGTATAGAGAAGGTTCACCAGACTGATTCCTGGGATGGCACAACTTCCATATGAAGAAAGACTGGATAGACTCGGCTTGTACTCGCTGGAACTTAGAAGATTGTGGGGGGATCTCATAAAGACTTACAAAATTCTTAAGGGGTTGGACAGGCTAGATGCAGGAAGATTGTTCCCAATGTTGGGGAAGTCCAGGACAAGGGGTCACAGTTTAAGGATAAGGGGGAAGTCTTTTAGGACCGAGATGAGAAAACCGTTTTTCACACAGAGAGTGGTGAATCTGTGGAATTCTCTGCCACAGAAGGTAGTTGAGGCCAGTTCGTTGGCCATATTTAAGAGGGAGTTGGATGTGGCCCTTGTGGCTGAAGGGATCAGGGGGTATGGAGAGAAGGCAGGTACAGGATATTGAGTTGGATGATCAGCCATGATCATATTGAATGGCGGTGCAGGCTCGAAGGGCCGAATGGCCTGCTCCTGCACCTAATTTCTATGTTTCTATGTTTACTTAGAGAATGGTGGACATATAGAATGAGCTGTGTAGGAAGGAACTACAGATGCTGGTTTAAACCGAAGATAGACACAAAAAGCTGGAGTAAAAGCTGGGTCAGACAGCATCTCTGGAGAAAAAGGAATGGGTGATGTTTCAAGTCGAGACCCTTTTTCAGACCAGGGAAATTGGCTGGCTGTGGTGTCGAGGAAGGGTGTGTGAGGTGTCTTGGACATAGGAGGAATTGGACCGGGGGGATAGGATGGAGTCGACGTACGTGGAAATCATTTCAGTGGGCAGGAGCAGGCAGAAACAATGGGTCTGCCAGAGCAGTTGTGTTTATGGATCTTGGGGAGAAGGTAAAACCGGGCCGTGCTGTGGAGGGCAGACAGCTGGATGTGATAAAATCAGAGATAGTCTACAAAGTGATGGCCTGGTGCTCATCTGTCAAGTCATGGTCCAAGGGTAAGTAGGAGGAGGTGTCTGAGAGTTGGTGCCTGGCCTCAGTGTGGTAGAGGTCAGCTCGTCACGTGTGAAGAAAGGTCTCAACCCAAATCGTTACCTGTTCCTTTTCTCCAGAGATGCTATCTGACCCGCTGAATTACTCCAGCTTATTGTGGCTATCTAGAGAATAAGCTACCAGAGGAGGTAATTGAGGCAGGTACAAGAATAATATTTAAATGACATTTGGACAGGCACATGGAAATAAAATGTTTAGAGGAATATGAGCCAAATACGTGCAAATGGGACCTGCTTAGATGGAGCATCTTGGTTGAGTTGGGCTGAAGGCCCTGTTTCTGTGCTGTATGACTCTGGTTTTTTTTTTTTAATATCTTTATTAGAAGCATTGCATATTATCTAAGGTACAACAGTACTTCAAATACAAATTAGACTTATCACAAACGTTGTACAGATGTTACGGGATAATTTATATATGCTACTGTTTTTTATTTTTTTTTGGGAAGGTAAGGGAGTGTAAAAAAAGTTAAAGTATAAATCAATAATCAAGACATTGTGATTAAATAATAATGATTATATAAGAAAAATAAAAAATAAAAAAGAATAAAGATAAACAAAATAAAAAAATAAAAACAATGATTATATAATTTAATTTTTTTTAAAAAAAATAAGGAATACATCTTAACATTGAATGGAACAGTTTCATATAACAATATCTATTGACACGTGTATACAGATCCCAATACATCTTTTCATCTAATTCTACACCAGGGTACGTATTGAGTTACGGTGCTGAGCTCAGCTACCCCTTTAAATATTCAATGAATGGAGACCATATTTGTTCAAAAAGTTCATATTTGTCCATTAGGACAAACCTAATTCTCTCCAAATGCAACGTCTCCGACATTTCCACAGTCCACATTTTGATTGTGGGGGATAATGTTCCCTTCCGGAATTTTAATATTAATTTTTTTCCAATTATCAAACAGTAATCAAGAAAAATTATTTGACTTACTGTTAATATTAAGCTTGAGTCAGGAACTCCAAATATTATTAACTTTAGATCAGGGTCCAATTTAGTTTTAAGAACCTCAGAAATGATTCCAAAAATATTAGCCCAATAACTATTAAGTTCTGTACATGTTACAAAACTATGAGTTAAGTTGGCTTCTAAATTCTGACATTTATCGCAAATAGAAGAAATGTTAGGAAAAATTGTATTTAATTTCATTTTTGAGTAGTGTAATCTATGTATTACTTTAAATTGTACCAAAGTATGTCTGGCATTTAATGAGCATCGGTGTATACGTTGTAAACTTTCTTCCCAAGTGTCTTTCATTATAGACAGACCTATTTCATTTTCCCATATCTGTCGGTATGACTCTGTTGTTGGGAACTTCCCTATCCAAAAGAGTATTATATATGCACGCTATTAACCATATAACAATTACAGCACGGAAACAGGTCCCTCTCGGCCCTTCCAGTCCGTGCCGACCATTTGTTTTCCCCTAGTCCCATCTACCTGCACTCAGACCATACCCCTCCATTCCCTTCACGTCCATATACCTATCCACTTTACTCTTAAATGTTAAAATCGATCCTGCCTCCACCACTTCTGCTGGAAGCTCATTCCACACAGCCACCACCCTCTGAGTAAAGAAGTTCCCCCTCACGTTACCCCCGAAACTTCTGTCCCTTAATTCTCATGTCATGCCCTCTTGTTTGAATCTTCCCTACCCTCAATGGGAAAAACGTATCCACGTCAACTCTGTCTATCCCTTTCATCATTTTAAAGACCTCAATCAAGTCCCCCCTTAACCTTCTGCGCTCCAAAGAATAAAGACCTAACTTGTTCAACCTTTCTCTGTAACATAGTTGCTGGAACCCTGGCAACATTCTAGTAAATCTCCTCTGTACTCTCTCTATTTTTGTTGACATCCTTCCTATAACTAGGCGACCAAAATTGTACACCATACTCCAGAATTGGTCTTACCAATGCCTTGTACAATTTTAACATTACTTCCCTACTCCTATATTCAATGCTCTGATTTATAAAGGCCAGCACACCAAAGGCTTTCTTTACCACCCTATCTACATGCGATTCCACCTTCAGGGAACTATGCACAGTTATTCCTAGATCCCTCTGTTCCACAGCATTCCTCAATTCCCTACCATTTACCATGTACTTCCTATTTTGATTTGTCCTGCCAAGATGTAGCACTTCACACTTAACAGCATTAAACTCCATCTGCCATCTTTCAGCCCACTTTTCCAAATGGCCCAAATCTCTCTGTAGACTTTGAAAATCTACTTCATTATCCACAACACCACCTATCTTAGTATCATCTGCATACTTACTTATCCAATTTTCCACCCCATCACCCAGATCATTGATGTACATGACAAACAACAGTGGACCCAACACAGATCCCTGAGGCACCCCACTGGTCACGGCTTCCAACCTGACAAACAGCCATCCACCATTACTCTCTGACATCTCCCATTCAGCCACTGTTGAATCCATCTTGCTACTCCGCCATTAACACCCAAAGATTGAACCTTCTTAACCAACCTTCCATGGGGAACCTTGTCAAAGGCCTTACTGAAATCCATATTAATTTTCTGTATTTGGATGCTTGTTAAGCCACTCATCCAGTAATCCTGGTTCTCTATTCTTATAGTCTTGCATGTTTGACTTGATATAATCTCTAATTTGTAAATACCTAAACAAGTTATTTGGGTTTAATCCATAGATATCTTTAATTTTTTGAAATGATAGAAATTTTCCTTTCCTGTAAAGGTGTTCTATCCTTATAATTCCTATTTTTTTCCAGTGTCTAAACCCCTTATCCAATATAGAAGGTTTAAATAAAGGATTATTCATAATTGGTAAACAGAGTGACATATTATCCAGATGTATTTGTTTCCAAGTACGTATATTGCTATAAATTATAGGGTTTTCCCCGTAAGTTTTTTTTTGTACTTCACTTGGAGCAAGAAGAATCGAACATATCAAATGGTAAACAGTCTTCCATTTCCATCTTTAGGCAAGCTGGTTCCTGGTCCATTTTTACCAACCAAAAATTCATATTCTTAATCTGAACCGCCCAAAAATAATATAAAAAATTAGGTAACGCTAATCCTCCATTTATCTTGGATTTACATAAATGTTTTTTACTTATTCTGTGATTTTTGTAATCCCAAATAAAGCTGTTAATAATAGAATCGGTTAAAAAAAAAATGGGAGATATAAAGGGATAGCTTGAAATAAATATAATAATTGTGGTAAGAAGACCATTTTTATAGCATTTATTCTGCCAATCATTGTTATTGGTAGTGTTTTCCAGTATAAAATATTCCTTTTTAGTTCATCCAATAACTGAGGATAATTTAATTCGAATAATAGATTATAAGATTTAGATACATTAATTCCTAGCTATTTAAATTTATCCGTAACTATTTTAAACGGAAATTGTTTTAACTATTCCAGTTATAGGCATAATTTCACTTTTATTCCAATTAATTCTATATCCTGAAAATGTACCAAACTTATTTATAATGTTAAGTAAGTTAGGAATACTGATCTCCGGTTTTGTGATATATATTAAAACATTGTCTGCATATAAAGATATTTTATTCGTTGTGGTATTAGTATTGTATCCATATATTTCTGGATCTGATCTAATCCTTTCGGCTAATGGCTCGATTGCGAGAGCAAATAATAAAGGTGATAACGGGCATCCTTGTCTACAACCCCTAGAAAGATTAAATTTAGCTGATAATATTTGATTTGTTAGTATTCTTGCTGTAGGGTTGGAGTACAAAATTTTAACCCATTTACAAAATCTATCGCCCAGTTGAAATTTCTGCATTATCTTAAATAAGTAAGGCCATTCATCCTGGTCGAATGCTTTTTCCGCATCTAGTGAAATGACAACTAATTCAATATCATTAACGCTTTTTGAATATATGATATTGAATAGTCGTCTCAAGTTATAAGTGGAGGAGCGTTTGGGAATAAAGCCTGTTTGATCATGATGTATTAGTTTATTAATCACTAAACTTAACCTTTGGGATAAAATTTTAGTTAATATTTTTTGATCAGTATTTAGAAGAGCAATTGCTCTATATGTTCCAGGATCTTCCAGATCCTTATCTACTTTAGGAATGAGTGTGATTGTAGACTCATTTAGAGTTTCTGGTAACTTTCCTTGTTCGTAAGCATATTTATATATCGCTTGTAAACGTGGGGAAATCAAGTCGTGAAACTTCTTATAAAATTCAGCACTTAGGCCGTCAGGGCCAGTGGCTTTTCCATTTTCCAACGATCTGATTGATTCCTCAATGTATTTTACTGATATTTCAGCATCAAACAAGTCTTTGCCTTCCTGATCTAAGCCTTTGATATGACATTCATGTAGGAATGTTTCCATTCCATCCGATTGCCCCGTCAGTTTGGTTGAATAAAGTTTTTGATAGTAATGCAGAAATCTGTCATTAATATCTTTTGGCAAAGTTAATATTTCACCTTGTTTTGATCTGATTTTATATATCATTTTTTCCTCATCTGATTCTCTAAGCTGGCGTGACAATAATTTTTGTGGTTGACTGTATGACTCTGCGACTAGCTATTACATAGAAACATAGAAAATAGGTGCAGGAGGAGGCCATTCGGCCATTCGAGTCAGCACCGCCATTCATTGCGATCATGGCTGATCATCCCCAATCAATAACCCGTGCCTGCCTTCTCCCCATATCCCTTGATTCCACTAGCCCCTAGAGCTCTATCTAACTCTCTCTTAAATCCATCCAGTAATTTGGCCTCCACTGCCCTCTGTGGCAGGGAATTCCATAAATTCACAACTCTCTGGGTGAAAACGTTTTTTCTCACCTCAGTCTTAAATGGCCTCCCCTTTATTCTAAGACTATGGCCCCTGGTTCTGGACTCGCCCAACATTGGGAACATTTTTCCTGCATCTAGCTTGTCCAGCCCTTTTATAATTTTATATGTTTCTATAAGATATCCCCTCATCTTTCTAAACTCCAGTGAATACAAAGCCTGGTTGATCGGTCGACTGGGCTTGTATTCACTGGAATTTAGAAGGATGAGAGGGGATCTTATAGAAACATATAAAACAGGCTAGATGCAGGAAATATGTTCCCGATGTTGGGGAAGTCCAGACCCAGGGGTCACAGTATAAGAATAAGGGGGAGGCCGTTTAGGGCTAAGATGATGAAAACCGTTTTTACCCAGAGAGTTGTGAATCTGTGGAATTCTCTGCCACAGAAGGCAGTGGAAGTCAATCCACTGAATGTTTTCAAGAGAGAGTTAAACCCCTGTCTAGATTGGCCCACGAGTGACCCCGAGTTTTCACTCGTGGTGCTTACGGGAACGTCACTCGCACGGACTATAACGGGGGGAAAAAGAAATGTTTGCACGAGAACTGTTCAAGTGTAAAATGGAAACATTTTAATGCAATTGTGGCCCCGTGCGATCTTAGTGTCTCGTGAGTACCGTGGGAACTTTAATAATCTGTTCTTTTGTCGTTGAACCAAAGATAGAATGCTGGAGTTTATAACTCAGCAAGAGAAGGAATAGAGTCGGCCTTCAGACTTTCCTTCGCTCCAGAGATGCAGCCTGTCCCGCAGAGTTACTCCAGCATTTCGTGTCTATCTTCGGCCTTTCTACTATGGTCACTCTCTCAATGAACGGTAAAGACCTGCCGAAGGGGCATCTGGGGTGGGGGGTGGGATGTGTCCACGTGTGATGCTCCATCCACGAGCAGTGTAATTGGGAATAACTGCAATGCTGGTTAGATAGACACAACAATGGAGTAATAGGCTGCATCTCTGGAAAGGAATGGGTGGCATTTCGGGTAAGTCTGAAGAAGGGTCTCGACTCTATTCCTTCTCTCAGAGATGCTGCATGTCCGCTGAATCTGTGTGTACCGGTGGCCGCTCAAAGTAGCTGCTTGCGGCCACTGCTCTGTGTGTGTTTGTAGTGGTGTGTTTTTTGCACAAAGTCCGCGAGCATTGCCACTTTTCTGTGTGTATCTCACTGCACATCTCTGTCTATGTGTAGTGTGTGTGACAAGAAGTGACCCGCGCTGCTTAATTCCTCAGTGGTGGAGTGTGTGATGTGTGTGTGTGTGTGTGTGTGTGTTGTTTTGTGTGTGTGTGTGTTTATTTTCACCCGCGCTGTTATTCCTCTGAAGTAAGTACAATCTTCTATGTGTGTGTGTGTGTGTACTTGAGTACCTAATACATAAATACATATCTCTCATTCTGTGTACAACAATGTCAGTCATTTTTAAAATTATTTAAAATAGAGATCCAGTGCAAAAAGAGAAAAAAAAAAAAAACAAGAAATGTTGGAATAGATAGACAAGCGAGTAGTCATATCAGATAGCAAAAGAAAAACTCAAAGGACAGAGATGGAGAAGCTATTTTAAAATTGATTGAAAAAAATTCACGGTTGGCTCAAGAGTAAGTAGAGGAAAACTCGGGAAAGAACTTGCTTAACTCGGGAGAGATCGAACTTGCCCATCGCAGTCACCCGTGGGAACTCCACACACTTGATTTACACTTTTCGTAAGGTATATCGGGGTTACCTCGTGGGTCAACTGCACAGTGATACATTAGGGAAAAGGTGAGGGGATAGAGTTGGTGAAGGAAAAAGACCAAGTCTTTGGAAAGAAGGCTTGTCTATTTATATACACTAAATAAAATCTGACAGGTGTTGTCAGCTGTAATTTGATCACAATCTACACTTTGCAACTTTACGACATCCAAGCTCTCCGATGGAATTACACCCTTGTTATTCACCCTCGAAGATCCACTGTTTTAGTTGCAAAAGCCTGATGCTCTATGGAAACTTGAAAATGCATCAACAGCCTCAGGATATGACATATATAAACCAACAATGACGCTGTCATGGCAAAATATCCAGAACTGCAAACACGTCCAAGCAGTCACAACTCCTATTGGGCAGTGAATATTAAAAATATAATCTACTGGTTGGACAGTTCTGCCTAACAGGTAGATTGGATAAGAATGGAGAAAGAGGATTGTTCCCCTTATAATATAGGAGCAATCCTTCTTTCTCCGATGAAACTGAACAATATAATATATAAGAAAAATCCAATTATTCACAGTATAATACGAATTTGGAAACAAATAAAATTAACTTTAAAATCAAGAAAACTATCGCTTCTTTCTCCAATAACTAATAATCCCTCATTCAAACCATCTATTATTGATAAAACGTTTATCCATTGGGAAAGAATAGGAATTAAAACAATGGGAGATATGTATGAAATGGGAAAACTTTTATCATTCCAACAATTACAACTAAAATATAATTTGAAAAGTAATCAATATTTCAAATATCTTCAAATTCAAGATTATTTGAAAAAATATATACAAGGATATATTTACCTAATAAAATAAAACCCCAGATTTATTAGAGGAAGGAATGAATAGAAAGGCAGAATCAAGCAATTTAATATCTTACTTATATAATATAATTCTAAGTATAGAAACACCAACGACAGAGGCAATTAGAAGGGACTGGGAACAAGAGTTATTGATAAAAATTCCGAACGATAGATGGGAAAAAAATCTATTATATGTAAATAAATTTTCAATTAATGTAAGACATAACCTAATTCAATTTAAAATTTTACATAGATTATACTATTCGAAAACTAGACTGAATAAAATATTTTCAAATGTTTCCTCCATCTGTGACAAACGTTTAACTCAAAATGCCATTTATAGCACATTCCTTTGTCTCTTGTACAAAACTGCAATTTTGGAATTACATTTTTGGAATTTTTATCAAAATTAATAGATGGTTTGATCAATGGAGAGGGATTATAACTAGTTATTGGAGAAAGAAGCTTTTCTTGATGGTTTTAATAACAGCAAAAAAAACGTACTAATTTTTATCAAAATGTGGATTTCCAAATGTCGTATTAGATACTGTGAATTCTTAAAGATTGGATTTTTTTATATATTATATTGTTCAGTTTCATTGGAGAAAGAAGGATCGCTCCTATATTATAAGGGGACTCCTCTTTCTTTTCTTACTTTCTCCCAATCTTGTTAGCACTGTCCTTTATTTTTTTGCTATTCACTGTAGGATTGTGACTGCTTGGACACTCTTTACATTTCTGGATTTTTGCTCGTCACTGTCTGGTTTATTATTAAATGTAAAATATCCTGAAGTTGTTGGAAATATGTATTTATGTTTAGTTTCCATAGAGCATCACTTTTGCAACTAAAAAAGCAGTGGACTCTCTGAGGGTGAATATCACAAGGGTGTACATTACGCATCGGAGAGCTTGGATATGTAAAGTTGCAATGTGTAGATTGTGACCCCCTACAAAACAGCTAAGCACCTGTGCCATTCATTAGATTAATTTATTTTGTCAAAGAACATATATAAATAGGTACAAGCCTTTGTTCATTTCCAATGTTAGTCTTGCTTTCCTTCACCAACTCTATCCCCTCACCTTTCCCTAAGGGTGTTGACACTTTTCTGGGCCAACTTTCACCAGCAGCTGTGCTTGATTCATCATGAAGGACCTTGCTTCTTCTGTCCCACTTAGCCCGAGCATTGTTCACCACCCAGCAGAGCGAGATGTCCGTCAGGGAATGTTGCCGACTGGCCAGCTGCAGACTGCAGGAGTACGTGCTGAGGGACGCACTGAAGCCAACGCCAAGGCTCGGTGGGGGAGGACCACAGTCTAGGGTCCTTCCGCTGCTGGACAAGGGGGGCACGGTGTGGTGGAGACGCCCCTCAAAATAAGGGAAGGTATCCCACGCCAGGGGGCCACATGAGTGGCACGGGTGAGGGACAGATTTGAGAAATGTATATAAACTGCATTGAATAATTTGTATAGTAGGTATGTTACAAAACTTAGCTTGAGCGGCGCTGCAGTTCTGCCGCTCCCCGTGTGCGCGACTTTGGCGCCTTCCAGAGGGGGCGGGTTTAAAGTGCCGTTTTTCTCCAGACAGGGCAAATCGATCCATCGCAGGGGATTTCGTTGCTGAAGAGAAATCGCTGCGACATTTGATTTATGAAGGTATTTTTAAACTACACTAGATCATTTATTAGCTAGAGTAATTTAAAAATCATCTTCTAAACCCGTGAGCGCCGACAACGGGAAGGATTTTACATAGGGGAGAAAATAAAGTATACAGTTTATTTTTACATAAAAACGTGCTTCTTAGGAAGCCTTTAATCAAGTTTTCATGTTGCGGAAAGGCGACAAAAAAATATACGATCCGGAAGTGTTTTTCCTGCCGACTGTGGGTTAAATTCACCGCAAACCGCAACGTTCCAATCCACCGCTTTCCACTAAAACCCACTCGCAAGTTGATTGAAATGGCCATTAATTTACAGGAATTAAACACTAAATTCCTTCCATTTGGCCTATAAATTCATGAAAATGAGATTTAAAAATAATGTTATATTGAGAATTATTGTCTGAATGTTATTTGGACACTTAGGCTTTTTAAAAATGTTTATCTTTTCTTAAGAAATGGATAGATGTTTAGATTTAGTAATTGAATATTGTAATTAGCTACAATTGGGTAACTAACTAATTATATTCTTTAATTTCAGGTCATCCAAGTAAGATTGTTTCATATTTGTTTCAGAATGCTTCAATCTATAATAACTGAAAATTTCATTGAGTTCTCTTAATTTTTAAGAAAGTTATGGGCTTTTGACTGTCCTAGATCACAGCTTTTGAGTTAAGTCAATGGAAAGGCAATGGGGAACAAGATGCTAATTTCCGAGTATGAAAATGGCCATAGATTTTTTAATACTGAAGATATGAAAGTGAATTAGGTGTCAAATTAAACTTCTTTTCATGCTTTATCTGATGGGATAAATTGCAGACTTGATTATTAAAATCTCAAAATTTTGCAACATTGCTATGTTTCGTCTCCGAAAATGTCGGATGAATTCTTCGCATGGTTCATGTATTGTATATATTTATTACCTGAATAAAGTTCGATTTTGAAATAAAAAAACTTAGGCGACATTTTAGGCGACTGCATGAGACTCTGCGTCCCAATTCGTCGCCACATGTTCGCGGGTGGTTGCCGGGGAGTCGCCTTCATGGTCGTGTGGAGTTCCTGCATTCTGGGAACTAGTCGCGGCCTCATTATGGCAGGCAGTGTCAGAATGGTGGTCAGAATGGCAGGCAGTGGCGAGTGGAGTGCCGCAAGGCTCGGTGTTGGGGCCGCAACTGTTTACCATATATATTAATGATTTGGAGGTGGGAATTAGGAGCAACACTAGCAAGTTTGAGGATGACTCAAAGGCAGTGTGAACTGTGAAGAGGATGTTAGGAGGTTGCAGGGTGACCTGGACAGGTTGAGTGAGTGGGCAGATGTGTGGCAGATGCAGTATAATATAGATAAATGTGAGGTTATCCACTTTGGCGACAAAATCAAGGGGGCAGATTATTATCTCATGGGGTTAGGTTAGGTAAGGGGGAGGTGCAGCGCGACCTGGGCGTCCTTGTACACCAGTCAATGAAAGTTGGCGTGCAGGTACAGCAGACAGTGAAGAAAGCTAATGGAATGTTGGCCTTCATAACAAGAGGATTTCAGTACAGGAGTAAAGAGGTTCTTCTGCAGTTGTATAGGGCTCTGGTGAGACCACATCTGGAGTATTGTGTACAGTTTTGGTCTCCTAATTTGAGGAAGGACATCCTTGTGATTGAGGCAGTGCAGCATAGGTTCACGAGATTGATCCCTGGGATGGCGGGACTGTCATATGAGGAAAGATTGAAAAGACTAGGCTTGTATTCACTGGAGTTTAGAAGGATGAGGGGAGATCTTATAGAAACATATAAAATTATAAAAGGACTGGACAAGCTAGATGCAGGAAAAATGTTCCCAATGATGGGCGAGTCCAGAACCAGGGGCCACAGTCTTAGAATAAAGGGGAGGTCATTTAAGACTGAGGTGAGAAAAAATGTTTTCACCCAGAGAGTTGTGAATTTATGGAATTCCCTGCCACAGAGGGCAGTGGAGGCCAAATCACTGGAAGGATTTAAGAGATAGTTGGATAGAGCTCTCGGGGCTAGTGGAGTCAAGGGATATGGGGAGAAGGCAGGCACGGGTTATTGATAGCGGACGATCAGCCATGATCACAATGAACGGCGGTGCTGGCCCGAAGGGCCGAAGGGCCGAATGGCCTCCTCCTGCATCTATTTTCTATGTTTCTATGTTTCTATGGTCACCGTGAATGATTCAACAAGTTGAAAAATTAGCGGCGACCAGAATGAAGCCGCCATGGAGAGTATCGAGAATTCTCGTGCCGTAGGTGGGTCGCCAGGAGGTCTTAATGGGTTGCCAGGAGGTTGAGTGTTCTCGTAGGTTCTAGCCGATGCTGACCGGTGAATTTCATTGGCTTATTGGGACAACAAACGTTAGCAGTAGTTTTCAGAACCAACGATAAACCGACCGGTAATGTTAAATGTCCGCTGAGCTTCACAGCCATGTATCTCTGGCTTCTTAAAAGTTGTCTCCACTCCTTCTTCCTCCTTCTCCCCCCTCTCCCCCCCCCCCCCTTTTAAAGGACTTACCGTACACTGTGCTTTAGCCATGTTAATTACAGCGCCAACTTTCCTGTTCATCGCAGTGTGAGTCTGTATCACCTTGGCTTTGCACCGTGTGAATTTCAGTCAGACAGCGCTCCCCCCGCTTGCCCTGTCCCCCGCCTGTATAACGGGCTGGTGAAGATGTGATGTGTGTGTGTTCCACTCTGACAATCGCCGTTCCAGTTGCTGGTTTTTCAGGCGACTGCTGGCAACTTGACAGTCGCCGGCAGTCCGCTGAAAAATCACCTAAGTGGGACAGGCCCATTCTGATGTCAAAAGGAAGTTGACACTATTTTACCTGTGAGTGTTCGAAGTGGAACTGAAGGAGTGTATATGAAATTGGAGGAGTCAGTGATTCAGTCTCTTGTCCCAGCTTTCTCTTCATTATTTGTTTTCCCTATGAGTCATTTTCTTGCACTAATCCCAAATCCCTTAAATTCCTTCTTTAGCTCAGTATCTATCACTGTGTTTCAGTTTCAGTTTAGGTTATTATCACGTGTACTGAGGTACAGGGAAAAGCTTTTGTTGCCTGCTATCCAGTCAGTGGAAAGACAATACATGATAACAATCGAGCCATTTACAGTGTACAGATACATGATAAGGGAATAACGTTTAGTGCAAGGTAAAGCCAGCAAAGTCCGATCAAGAATAGTCCAAGGGTCACCAAAGAGATAGATAGTACTTCAGCACTGCTCTCTGGTCATAGTAGGATGACTCTGTTGCCTGATAACAGCTGAGAAGAAACTGTCCCTGAATCCGGAGGTGTGCGTTTTCACACATCTAAAACCTTTTATCTGATGGGAGAGGGGAGAAGAGGGAGTGGCCAGGGTGCGACTTATCCGTGATGATGCTGCTGGCCTTGCCGAGGCAGCGTGAGGTATAAATGGAGTCAAAGGAGGGGAGGTTGGTTTGTGTGATGGTCTGGGCTGCCTCCACAATCCGCTGCAATATTTTTGGGTCTTGGATGGAGCTGTTTCCAAACCAAGCTGTGAGCATCCTGATAAAATGCTTTCTCTGGTGCATCTGTAGAAGCTGGTGAGAGTTGTAGGGAACATGCCAAACTTCCTAAGTCCTCTAAGGAAGTAGTGGCGTTGATGTGCTTTCTTGGTCGTTGCTTCAATATGGGTGGCCCAGGAGAAGTTGTTGGTGATATTGGCTCCTCGGAATGTGAAGTATTCAACCATCTCTATTTCAGCGCTGGTAATGCAAACTGGGGTATGTGCACCGCTTCACTTTCACTTCCACTTCCACAACCATATTGGGCAGAGAATTGCAAAGGATCATTACCTCCTGGATGTCAGAAATTCTTCTAACCTCTGCGCTGATTGAGTGGGCCCCTATTTTGAGCCTACAAATCATTTCTGAACTCTACCATTTAATTTCCTGTAACTATTTTGTGTGTTTCAATGAGATTGTTCATCTTTCTTCCAAACTTAACATTTTCTGACACAACCAATCTTGAGTCTCAACCTGGTGAACCTTTGCCGCACTATTTCAGTTGCTACGCAGCCTCTTATTTGGGGTGCAAGATGTCTCTCCTCAGTATACTTTTTCTGCACAGCCCCTTAGTTTGTAGGATGTCTCTCTTTAGTTGCCTTGCATGCTAACATTCAATAATTCATGGTCCATCTTCACAGCAACTCCTTTCGATATTTACCATTTATAAAAAAAACACTTTTTTACTGTCTGTTTTTTTCTTTCTTTTTTTTCTCTAAATCTCTTTATTAATTTTTCCGAAAACAAAAAGGTAATAACCAACATAACAGTGATCTTGATACATAAGGATCAGGATTGTATTAACAACAAATGTGACCTAGATATAAATCCAGTGTCAGAATACACATTCGGTATAGACCTCCTGGTCTCCATGTAACTATAGATAAATGATTAAAAGATAACTTGTGTATATAAAAACCAAAGGATAAAAAGAAAAAAAGAAAAAAAACACAAAAGTGAAAAACAAACCCCCCTAAACTAACTTAAGCAAAACAGTTCTATGTTCTATGTTATCCATAGTGCATAATATAGAACACAGAACAGGCCCTTCAACCCACAATGTCTGTGCAAACACGATGCCAAGACCAATTCTTATCTGCCTGCATATAATCCATGGCCCTCTCCTTCCCTGCATATCCATGTACCTATCCTAAAGTCTCTTGAATGCCATGATCATATCTGCTTTAACCACCACCCCTGCATCACGTTGCAGGCACTCACCACCCTCTGTGTACAAACAACTTGCCCCACATGTCACCTTAAAATTTTACCACTCGCACCTTAAAGCTAAAGCTAGTATTTGATTTTTCCATCCTGGGGCTAAGGTTCTGACTGTCGACTCTACCTGTGCCTCTCATAATTTCTATCAGGTCTCCCCGCAACCTCCAGCTGCTCTAAAGAAAACAATCCAAAGTGGTTCAACTTCTTCCTGTAGCGAATACCACCCAAATCCAGCATAATTCTGGTAAACTGCCTCTGCACCCTTTCCAAAGACTCCACACCTTTCCTGTAACAGGGCGACCAGAACTGCCTGCGATACTTCAAATACTATAGAGCTGCGTCGTGACCTCCTGACTCCAAGCTGGTTACCAAGCCAACGAGGCTCTGACCTCCCCACCATTGAAGGGATTTACAGGAGTCGCTGCCTCAAAAAGGCAGCCAGCATCATCGGGGATCCACGCCACTCTGACCACACACTCATTTCACTGCTGCCATCGGGAAGAAGGTACAGGTGCCCGTAAACTGTAACGTCCTGGTTCAGGAGCAGCTTCTTCCCTACAAATATCAAGCTATTAAACACTACAACCTCCTGATATGCTCTGAACTATATAGACTTCGGGACATTATTTTTTACTTTGCATGAGTATCGTCTTTTATTTATTTTATTTGACAGCTGAAAGTAAGAATTTCATTGTTTAAGACGGAACTGCAGATGCTGGAAAATCGAAGGAAGACAAAAATGCTGGAGAAACTCAGTGGGTGAGGCAGCATCTATGGAACGAAGGAAATAGGTAACCTTTCGGGTCGAAACTCTTCTTGATACTGATTTGAGGGTGGGGGGGGGGAGAAAGAAAGGAATAGGTGGAGCCAGTGGGCTAAGGAAGAGCTGGGAAGGGGAGGAGAAAGCAAGGACTACCTGAAATTAGAGAAGTCAATGTTCATACCGCTGGGGTGTAAACTGCCCAAGCAGAATATGAGGTGCTGTTCCTCCAGTTTACGGTGGTGCTCACTCTGGCCATGGAGGAGACCCAGGACAGAAAGGTCAGATCCGGAATGGGAGGGGTAGTTGAAGTGCTGAGCCACTGGGAAATCAGGTTGGCTATTGCAAACTGAGCGGAGGCGTTTGGCAAAGCGATCGCCAAACCTACGCTTGGTCTCATCGATGTAGAGCAGCTGACACCTAGAGCAGTGGATGCAATAAATGAGGTTGAGGAGGTGCAGGGAAACCTCTGCCACACCTGGAAAGACGGCTTGGGTCCTTGAATGGAGTCAAGGGTGGTGGTAAAGTGACAAGTGTAGCATTTCCTGCAGTTGCAAGGGAAAGTGCCTGGAGATGGGGTAATTTGGGTGGGAAGGGACGGATTGACCAGGGAGTTACGGAGGGAGCGGTCTCTGCTGAAAGCAGACAGGGAAGGATATGGGAAGATGTGGCGAGTCGTGGGATCCCGTTCGAGGTGGCGAAAATGTTGGAGGATTATTCGTTGTATGTGACGGCTAGTAGGAAGGTGAGGACAAGGGGGACTCTGCCCTTGTTACGAGTAGAGTCACGGAATATAGAGGAGACCCTGCTGAGAGCCTCATCTATAGTAGAAGAGTAAAACCTCTGTTCCCTGAAGAATGAAGACATCTCCGATGCCCTGGTGTGGGACACCTCATCCTAGGAGTAGATGCGGCGTAGACGGAGGAATTGGGAGTAGGGGATGGATTCCTTACAGGAAGTAGGGTGGGAAGAAGTGTAGTGCAGATAGCCATGGGGGTCAGTGGGTTTATAGTGGATGTCGGTCAGTAGTCTATCACCTGCGATGGAGATAGTGAGGTCTAGAAATGGTAAGGAGATGTTGGAAATGGTCCAGGTGTCGGAATGGTTGCCTATTTCCTTCGCTCCATAGATGCTGCCTCACCCGCTGAGTTTCTCCAGCATTTGTGTCTACCGTAAGAATTTCATTGTTACTTTTTGGGACATATGACAATAAAAGCTGATAAGGGTCATGTCATTAATTGTATATTTTCACCTCCCATCCTGGGCAGGTGGGATTAGCGTAGCGGGAACATGTTGGCCAGTGTGGGAAGTTGGGCCAAAAGGCCTGTTTCCACACTGTATCTATTTGAACTCCCAAAGTGAGGTCGTCATTTGACCTTTTGGCGAGTCGAGACATTAGGGTGTACAAAATTATTTATTTTAAAGCGAAAATAAAGTAACCCGAGTCGAGATAGACAGCCAAATTTTAACGATGCATCTTCTATTCGCGTGACGCTAGAATGAACGGTTACAGGAAAAACCCGCAAAAAACTCCCACGCTCATGTGACCGCGCTGGCAAATCGCGAGGGTTCAATATTAACAAGGCCACCAGTAGGTGCTGCTACAACCTCACATTTTTGTCAGATTAAACTCCATCTACCATTTAGTTTAGTTTAGTTTAGAGATACAGCCGACCAGTGATCCCCGCACACTAACACTATCCTACATCCACTAGGGATAATTTTTACCTTTTACCAAGCCATTTAACCAACATACCAGTACGTCTTTGGAGTGTGGGAGGAAACCGTAGATCTCAGAGAGATCCCACGCAGGTCACGGGGAGAATGTACAATCTCTGTACAGACAAGCACCCGTAGCCGGGATCGAACCCGGGTCTCCGGCGCTGCATTCGCTGTAAGGCAGCAACTCTACCGCAGCGCCACCGTGACCGCCTAATTTCTCAGCCCATTTCTGTTGATGATCTATATCCCGCAGTATACATTGACAGCCTTCCTCGCAGTCTGTGACCCCGGCAATCTTGGGGTCACGTTGGGTGTTTTGAGGCGGTAACAAGCAGGCTAGATGAAGGAGAGTCAGTTTACTTGGATTTTCAGAAGGCCTTTGATAAGGTGTTGCACGTAAGGCTACAGAACAAGACAGGAACCCATGGATTTAGAGGCAAGGTTCTAGCATGGATAGAAGATAGCAAAAGGAAAAGAATGGGAATAAAGGGAGTCTTTTCTGGTTGGCTGCCGGTGACTAGTGGGGTCGGTGTTGGGTCCACTACTTTTCACATTCCAGTAACAAAATATAAGCAGGTTTCAAGGGTTTTGGACAATGAATGCCAAGAACATTTTGGGGAGTACAAAGAATTAGATTTATTAAAAACAAAATACAGGAAAAGTAATAATAAAACAACGTCTCGCTCCCCTCTGTACATCCGAGACTCCCTTTTGAGTCCTGACTCCCGCACCCACCGCACACCAGACGCTCTCCCTCACCAAAAATGAAGTCCCTTTCTAATGATCAAGGCATGCACATATAATTACTTTTATCTTTAAGAACAACAGGAGACTATGTGTCAAAACCAGCCATCCTCCTTAGTGCCATAATAGCATGAGTTATGTGTCCTATGAGACACACACCAAGCTCGTTTCAGATGTCTCTGGGAAGGCAAAAGCTTATCTCAGCGACCTCACAGGTGCGCTCATAATTTGTTGGTCCCACTAAGTTATTCTCAGCATTCTTCCAAAACGTCTAATTATTTTGCTGAGCAGGGGTCGCTAAGTGGTTCAGCTAATTTAGCTTACAACTCCATCTTAGCCGCCATTGTCTGTTTAATCCTTACATAAAATTTGCCAAGCTTACGGAGGATATGGAGAGAGATGGGGGGGGTGGGGGGTGGGGGGGGGGGGAGGAAGCTGGGATACTACGAAAGAACCTGGACAATTTGGGAGAATGGGCAAAAAAGTGGCAAAAGGAACACAGCATAGCAAAGTGTATGGTCATGCACTTTGGTAGAAGGAATAAAGGCCACACCTTTGATTAATGGTGTTTTATCATTAATGTTTTATCATTAATGTTTTATTATTATTAATGTTTAGTGTTTTCTGAGTCATTCGTACCTGTCACTGTGTCATGTTGTTACTTGTGGGCGGAGCACCAAGGCAAAATCCTTGTATGTGGATACTTGGCCAATAAACTTACTTACTTACTTAAACTTACTTACTTACATTATTTTCTAGATGTGGAAAGGATTCAGAAATTGGACGTGGGAGTGCTGGGGCAGGATTCCCAAAAGATTGTGGTGAGGCGCTACAGCCAGTCCCGGGGCCAATGGTCGGACACAGCACTTGTCTATTGATTGATTTGTAGGTTCAGTCAGCAGTACGGAAGGCAAATACAATGTTCGCATTTATTTTGAAGAGACAAGAATATGAAAACATAGCTGTAATGCTGAGGCTCTATAATAGTTCTTCTTGTTCTGCTTAGGGACCAGGACCCATGTCTGTGAGCAAATGGCAGGGCACATCTACCGCCATAGTGTGACACTTGATGTTGTTTTTCGCATTCGTTTTCACGTGTTGTTCAATTCGTTTTCTGCAGTTCCCAGGTTAGCTCACCTGCCCCGGGACTGGCTGCAGTTCCCAGGTTGTGAAAACGAATTGAAAAAAAACCTCCTCTACAGGGTTGTAGCTAGTCGTGGGTGGACATGGGTTGTCGTAGGTGTGGTCGTAGGTGTCATGTCCTAATAGGTCGCCGGTTGTTGGTAACTTGCCGTAGCTGGACATCAACTAGATGGTAGGTTGTTGTCGACATTGTCGTACACATTGTCGTAGGGGGGTCCAGTTGCCGGTTTTTCAGCAACCTGCTACGATTATGGTAGTCGCCAAAAAAATTGCCTAAGGGGGACAGGCCCTTTATTAATCTTCTGGATCAGCCTACGATGGGGAAGGCATTATCCAATGCTTTACTAAAATTCATTTGGGCAACATTCACCGGTCTGTCCTCATCGATCAACTTCATCACCTCCTCAAAAACTCGATCAAGTTAGTAAAACACAACCTACTATGAACAAAGGCATGCTAACTGTCCGTAATAACCCCATTCTCTTCCAAATGGGACTAAATCCTATCCCAGAAAATCATTTCCTAAAGCTTTCCTGCCACTGGTGTGAGGCTTGTTGGCCTATACTTGTCGGCCTGGTGTCGATCCTGACTACAGTTACTGTTTGTACGGAGTTTGTTCTCCCTATGACCGCATGGGTTTCCTCCAACCCTCCAAAGACATGTGGGTTTGTACGCTAATTGGCTTTGGTTAAATTGTAAATTGTCCCTAATGTGTAGGATACTGTTCATGTACTTGGTGATCGTAGGTCGGCATGGACTCAGTGGGCCGAAGGGCCTGTTTCCGCGCTGTATCTGTTAAAGACTTCAAAGAAGAAAGTGCAAAGATCTTCATCAAGCTCCCACAATCTTCTCTCTTGGCTCTCACAATAAACTGGATCCCAACAGATCCCCACCCACTCACGCCCTCGTCATTTCCATTTACTTTAACATCTACCAACCAATTACACATATTTCCTACCTACTTCTATTTTCTAAATGGGGAGAGAATCCACAAAGCGGAGATGCAAAGGGAATTGGGACTGCTGGTGCAGGATTTCCAAAAAGTTAATCTGCAAGTCGAATTTGTAGTATGGAAGGCAAACGCCATGTGTAAAGAAGGCTCACAGACACCTTAAAGTCTTCAGTACTTTTATTAAGCACCACGTCATACATAGCCCTGGCTGTACGTGGTCTGTCACGAACACCAGAGAGAGAGCTAGGGGGCGTTGTGGGTTGCAATTATACTAAATGGTGGGGAGAGTGGTTAGCATGGACATCGTTACTATCAATTAAAGGTGTACACACATATCATCTACATCCTTCCTCTACCAAAACAAACAGTGAGTGACAGGGCGACCACGTCTCATGCACCAGGGTGAGTGCAAACAGTAAAAGCACGGGAATACAGAATCACACGTAATCGCCGTAACGGACCGCCGGCCTGACCAGGCGACCAGACCGGGTCCGCACCTCGCCATCACCTCCTTCCCCGACGGGAACAAGCGGGGACGCCGGGTCATGGTGGGGGCTACGAACAGAGAACTCCTTGGCGACGAAGGCAGCGGGGAAGGGAGGCGAAGAGAAGGGCGTGGAAGCCGGAGGGAAAGCGGGACCGCAGCCGGGAGGCGCTCCGGAGGAGGACGAGGGGAGGCCGACCCCAGAGGAATGGGCAAAGCACAGGGCCGCGACAGGGGCAGCGGGGGGGCATACGGAGCCGCCGGGGGTTGGAGAGGCTCGTTCACGAGCCGGAGATGCTGGCGGGACCGGCGGTACACCCTTCCGTCGCGGTTGACAAGGTCGAATGAACGAGGGGAACCGGCAGAAGCCGACGGCAGCCTGGAACGGCCAGAAGAGGACCACATAGACACGGACGACCTGGCCGGGGAGAAGAGGGCAGAGGACTACGGCAGGACCTATATTGGGTGTTTGTCGTGGGAACGCTTCTGGATACTGTGTCTTTCGGTAATGCGTTCCCGGACCAAGGCAGGTTTAAAGACGGCAGGGGAACAGGGGACTGCTGTGAGATACCGGGACCGTGGGCCTCGTGACTCGGGACATGAGTCGCTGAGCCGGGGAGCCCAGGGCATGGTCGCGGGAGATGTTGCGGAGGTTCAGCAGGGCCAGGTAGATGTCGGAGCGGGATAGGCGGAAACGTTCCAACAATCCTTTAGCACTGCGGACCGATCCGCGCTCGGCCAGTCATTGCTCTGTGGGTATTCGGGCTGCAAATCCACTGTGTAATGACGAAAGTTCACCAACGCTCAGCAAAATCGCGGAACTCGGCACTGGTGAACTGGGCTGCCGTTGTCGACCTCTGCAGGCTGACGGGGGACCCGAAGGTGGCAAAGTGGCGGCGCAACTTGTCGATGACTGCGGAGGAGAGAGGGAGTGGAGCTGGTCAACTTCAAACCAGCTGGAGGGTAAGAGTCGACAAGCACCAGGAAGTGCTTTCCGTGCCACTCGAAGATGTCGGTTGCTAGCGCAGACCATGGCAGGTCAGCAGCTGGCTGCTGCAGGAGCGGCTGCCGCTGTTGCCTGTGGATGTGAGGCTGTTACAGGTAGGGCACGCGGAGACCCTATCCCGGAAGTTTAGCGAGGCATGTCGGGCCAGAAAGAACTGGCTCTGAGCAGGACAGAGAGGGTCGCCTCGGCCCCGGGATGGCCACAATGTGCGGTCTCGAAGTATTGTTCCCGTAGTGCTTCGGGCACCACCACCTTGTGCCCCTTCACAATCACACCATCACGCAGCACCAACTCGTCACGAACCAAGAAGTAAAGCACCGCTGCGGCCGGCAGGGAAGAACGGCGGTCTGGCCAACCCTGCTTGATGATCGCGGCAGCTGCTGTAGCGAGCGTTTCTGCCGCCGTGTGCTCGGCTAGGGACTTCAACTGACCGGAGGGCACGAAGTTCACGCCCAGGACTATCAGATCGGACGTCTCGTACGGATGCCGGGTTGTGGATGAGAGAGGAGCCCGAGACAGCGTGTCCGCAACAACCATGTCCTTGCCCTTGCGTAAACCACTGTGAAAGTGAAGCGTTGTAGCTGGAGCATCATGCGCTGGAGCCGGGAGGGAGGCCATGTGTATTGGCTTGTTGAGGATGGTGACCAGAGGCTGGTGGTCCGTCTCGACAGTGAAGCAGTTGCCCAGGATATAGTCTTTTGAATTTGGAGCAGGCAAAAAGACAAACTGCCAGCAGTTCCTTCTCAATCTGGGCATAGTGTTGTTCATGCGGACGTCATTGTGCGGGACGCGTAGGATACAGGCAGTTGCACCCCGTCATGGATCTGCAGGCAGGCGGCCCCGAGGCCAAACTTAGAGGCAATCACACGTGAGAACGATGGGGCGCTGGAGGTCGAAGTACTTCAGCGTTGGCATGCTGACCAGCTTAGATTTGAGGGTGTCAAATGCACGCTGGTGTTGCGGGGAACCAGGCCCAGGCAGTGTCCTTTTTCAACCAGATCCCGCAGAGGGGCACTCAGTTCGCTCAGGTCGGGGATGAACTTTCCCAGGTAGTTGGACCATGCCCAAGAGCGCTGTAGGCCAGGCACGTCAGCAGGTGCAGGCATCTCGGATATTGCGGACGTCTTCTGCGGGTCGGGCTTCAGCCCCGATGCCGTGAAAACATGCCCCACGTAGGTGACCTCAGGGACCCGGAATCGGCACTTTTTTCGGGTTGAGCTTCAGGTTGACCTCCCGGGCCCGCTGCAGCACCTGGCGAAGGTGGTGGTCGTGCTCAGCGACATTCTTCCCATAGACCAGGATGTCGTCGACAATGATGGCACATGGAAGTCCAGCAAACAGTTGTTCCATGGTCCTCTGGAACACCTCGCTGGCAGAGTTGATCCCAAACGGCATGCGGAGGAAGCGATACCTGCCGAAGGGCGTGGCTGAAGGTTGTCAGGTGCGAGGATCGCTCGTCTAGAGGTATCTGCCAGAACGAACTCTTGGCATCAATGAACCGAGAACACGGTGGCAGGGCCGACCTGTGCAGCAACATCCTCCACCGTCCGCATGGGATAGTGCGGGCGCTGATGGCCAAGTTCAAGTCCTTGGGGTTGATGCAGATCCGTATTTCGCTCTTGTCTTTCTTCGCAGCGACAACCATTAGTAGAAACCCCACTGGGTGGAGTCGTGACTGGCGCCAGGATGCCTGTCTACACCAATGCTAGCACTTATTTCAAGAGGACTAGAATACCAAAACTGGGAGGTAATACTGAGGCTCTATAAGGCGCTGGTCAGGCTGCGTGTGGAGTACCGTGAGCAATTTTGCCTCAGAGGTAGAGTTGCTGCATCACAGCGAATGCAGCAACGGAGACCCAGTTCGATCCCGACTACGGGTGTAGGTGCTGTCTGTACGGAGTTTGTATGTTCTCCCCGTGACCTGCGTGGGTTTTCTCCGAGATCTTCGGTTTCCTCCCATACCTCGCTGGTCGGCGCATACCCAGTGGGCTGAAGGGCCTGTTTCCACGCAGTACCTCTAAACGAAACTAAAAATATCCGAGGGAGGATGTGCTGGCTCTGGAGAGGGTCCAGAGGAGGTTTATGAGAATAAACCCAATAAATAATGGGTGAGCGTTTGACGGCTTTGAGCCTCTACTTGCTGGAGTTTAGAAGAATGAGAGGTAATCACATTGAAAATTACCAAATTATGAAAGGCCTGGATAGAGTGGATGTGGAGAGGATGTTTCCACTAGTGGGAGTGTCTAGGACTAGAGGTCATAGCCTCAGAATTAAAGGACATTCCTTTAGATAGGAGATGAGGAGGAATTTCTCTAGTCAGAAGGTGATGAATCTGTGGAATTCCTTGCCACAGAAGGCTGTGGAGGCCAAATCAATAGATATTTTTAGGGCAGAGATAGATAGATTCTTGATTAGTACAGGTGTCAGGGGTTATGGAGAGAAGGCAGGAGAATGAGGTTAGGAAGGAGAGATACATCAGCCAACATTGAATGGTGGAGTAGACGATGGGCTGAATGGCCTAATTCTGCTCCTATTACTTCTGAACATGAACCTTGTCATCAATTTTACCAATAATTCACAGAAGCTACAGGAATCAATGTAGAGCACAACTGATCAATGTCAATGGTGGCCATTAGGAAAAGGGGAGATGCAACGAGACCTGGGTGTCATGGTACACCAGTCATTGAAAGTAGGCATGCAGGTGCAGCAGGCAGTGAAGAAAGCGAATGGTATGTTAGCATTCATAGCAAAAGGATTTGAGTATAGGAGCAGGGAGGTTCTACTGCAATTGTACAGGGTCTTGGTGAGGCCGCACCTGGAGTATTGCATACAGTTTTGGTCTCCTAATCTGAGGAAAGGCATTCTTGTCATAGAGGGAGTACAGAGAAGGTTCACCAGACTGATTCCTGGGATGTCAGGACTTTCATATGAAGAAAGACTGGATAGACTCAACTTGTACTCGCTAGAATTTAGAAGGTTGAGGGGGGATCTTGTAGAAATGTACAAAATTCTTAAGGAGTTGGACCGGCTAGATGCAGGAAGATTGTTCTCGATGTTGAGAAAGTCCAGGACAAGGGGTCACAGTTTAAGGATAAGGGGGAAGTCTTTTAGGACCGAGATGAGAAAATCGTTTTTCACACAGAGAGTGGTGAATCTGTGGAATTCTCTGCCACAGAAGGTAGTTGAGACCAGTTCGTTGGCTATATTTAAGAGGGAGTTAGATGTGGCCCTTATGGCTGAAGGGATCAGGGAGTATGGTGAGAAGGCAGGTACAGGATACTGAGTTGGATGATCAGCCATGATCATATTGAATGGCGGTGCAGGCACGAAGGGCCGAATGGCCTACTCCTGCACCTATTTTTTATGTTTCTATGTTTCCAATATCAATATATTGGCGAGGGAATTATGTGATAATAAAGTCTGCAGATGACACAATGTTTGGTGATAGTGTAGACTGTGAGAAAGGTGGAGAAAGTCTTCAAGAGGATATGGGCAGATTACGTCAATGGGAAAGATGATGCACAACAGTCTAGAATGTGGAAACATGTGAGAAGATAGAACCGCTCACGTATAAAGGTAGGAAGTTGTGCCTGGAGTCTGGGGATGTAGGCGAGGTTCTAAACAAGCACTTTTCATCTGATTTCACCAATGAAAAGCCCATGGAGGACAGTGAGATTAGTGTGGTAAACACAAATATGTAAGGCCAATTTGAGATGAAGAAGGAGGAAGAGTTGGAACTCTTAAAGAGTATGTAGATATAGAAGGGTAGGTAAGTGGAGATTGATGGAGTGAGGATTTGAGTACAGGAGCAGGGAGGTTCTACTTCAGTTGTACAGGGTCTTGGTGAGACCACACCTGAGTATTGCGTGCAGTTTGGTCTCCAAATCTGAGGAAGGACATTATTGCCATAGAGGGAGTGCAAGAGAAGGTTCACCAGACTGATTCCTGGGATGTCAGGACTGTCTTATGAAGAAGACTGGATTAGACTCGGTTTATACTCTCTGGAATTTAGGAGATTGAGAGGGGATCTTATAGAAACTTACAAAATTCTTAAGGGTTGGACAGGCTAGATGCAGGAAGATTGTTCCGATGTTGGGGAAGTCCAGGACAAGGGGTCACAGCTTAAGGATAAGGGGGAAATCCTTTAAGACCGAGATGAGAAAGACTTTCTTCACACAGAGAGTGGTGAGTCTCTGGAACTCTCTGCCTCAGAGGGTAGTTTGAGGCCAGTTCATTGGCTATATTTAAGAGGGAGTTGGATGTGGCCCTTGTGGCTAAGGGAATCAGAGGGTATGGAGAGAAGGCAGGTACGGGATACTGAGTTGAATGATCAGCCATGATCATATTGAATGGCGGTGCAGGCTCGAAGGGCTGAATGGCCTACTCCTGCCACCTAAATTTCTATGTTTCTATGTTTCTATGTTTCTAGTGAGTGGATAGCAAGTGGGGGAGATGCAAAAGTAGATGCGTTGCTAGGAGATAGATTATTTTGTGGCATTAGCAGCACTTAAACTGGAAGCATACAGGGCATGTTATACAGCTGGATACTCTGAAATTTATCATAATGAAACCAGTGCTATAAGATTTAAAGTTGGAAGCACTGGCTTGTTTTGTTTTAAAGTGAGATGATTGAACGATGATTTGAATTAGATGTATTTATCAGTACTTATAAAGGAGGGTATTGTTATTTCTTCCCGCTTTGGAGTCCAAAAGAAAATGGACAGTTTTATAGTTAGAGCCAAGACATTCAGGAATGAAATCCAGAAACACCTTTTCAACAAAGAGAGTGGAATACTGCAATCCTCTCGCCTTTAATGCTGTGGATGTTGGGAACAATTGAAGCTTTCAAGAGTAAAATCAAATAGGAATACGGAATTAGGAGCCTCTGGCCGAAAGGGTCGAAGGAGCCCGCGGGCGATGGTGAGCCGGCGGAGTAGCCCAGGCCTCGTGGGTCAGTGCCCGCGGCTGGCCCCTGCGTCTACAGAGCCTGAGTTGAAGGAGCCCATGTCTAGGGCCTGGGTCGGCACCATGGAGGCATCTGGAGAGGACCCGGTGGAGATAGTGGAGAGGTTGCTGCAGTGGTCGATGGAGGTGCTGACCGACGGACAAGGACAGACCATGTGGATATGAGGATGCAGCTGCTGGCGGAAGGAACAAAGGACCCGGTGTGGGGGGACTGCCGTGAGGAGGGGGGGAGAAACAACAGGGACCCAGCGTGGGGGTCTGCCGTGAGGAGGGGGAGGAGGGAGAACAAAGGGGTACCTGGCGGGGGTACTTTGTAAACCCCCTCTATGTGGCGACTATTTGCATACCTTGTGTATGCAAGCAAAGAATTTCACTGTGACTTGTCCCATGTGACAATAAAGTATTCATTCATTCATTCATGAGCACGGTAGTCACGGTGGGGCAGCGGTAGAGTTGCTGCCTTACATCGAATGTAGCACCGGAGACCCAGGTTCCATCCCGATTACGAGTGCTGTCTGTACAGAGTTTGTACATTCGCCCCGTGACCTGCGTGGGTTTTCTCCAAAGTCTTCGGTTTCCTCCCACACTCCGAATATGTACATGTTTGTAGATTAATTGGCTTGGTAAATGTAAAAGTTGTCCACAGTAGGTGTAGGATAGCGTTAATGCGTGGGGATCTAAACTAAACGGAGAACAGGACGTTCTTACTGAATGACAGCACAAACTTGATGGACTGAATGGCTACCTCTTATTCGCCCGCTGTGACAGTAATTATGCAAAACAACTACCACTTTATTGTTAATATTTGAGAATGAAATAGAAACATAGAAACATAGGTGCAGGAGTAGGCCATTCGGCCCTTCGAGCCTGCACCGCCATTCATGGCTGATCATCCAACTCAGTATCCCGTACCTGCCTTCTCTCCATACCCCCTGATCCCTTTAGCCACAAGAGCCACATCCAACTCCCTCTTGAATATAGCCAATGAACTGGCCTCAACTACCTTCTGTGGCAGAGAATTCCAGAGACTCACCACTCTCTGTGTAAAGAATGTTTTCCTCATCTCGGTCCTAAAAGACTTCCCCCTTATCCTTAGACTGTGACCCCTTGTTCTGGACTCCCCCAACATCGGGAACAATCTTCCTGCATCTAGCTTGTCCAACCCCTTAAGAATTTTGAAAGTTTCTACAAGATCCCCCCTCAATCTTCTAAATTCCAGTGAGTACAAGATGAAGTTGTTTTGTTCATAATTGTTTTTAACCTATTTGGTCAAACAAAAAACAATGATAGGATAGACATAGATAGGCAAAGAAGACGTGCTGAGGGATGCACTGAAGCTCGGTGCAGCCAACGCCAAGGCTCAGTGGGGGAGAACCACAGTCTAGGGTTCGTCCGCTGCTGGACATGGGGGGCAGGGTATGGTGGAGACGCCCCTGAACTATAAGGGAAGCGATTCCATACCAGTGGGCCACATGAGTGGCAAGGGTGGGGAATAAATTTGTGTAATTTGTGTAGACGGTATTGGATGTATGTATCGCCTCTGAGAATGTTGGATGGATCATGTATTGTATATACTTATCTCTCTAATAAAGTATATTTTGAAATAAAAACATTGAAGAGGCCTATATATAGGCAAATATAGAGGTGTTGTGATCCTATTCAAAGAATTTTCTCTAATAGTTTCCATACCACTGACGCAAGGCTGAAATTCCTTCTACTTCCTTTCTTCAACAAAGGAATAACATTGGCTACTCTCCAGTTCTCCGGGACCGGAAGGGTCTGTTTCCACAGTGCATGACTCTAGAGTAGCTGGAGAAACTCAACAGACCAATCACTATATGTGGAGGCAGAGGGATTGTTGACATCTTGAGTCGGGACACTTCACCAGGCCCGATTGTGTAGTGGAGAGATAGCTTGTCGTGAGAGGCGAGAGGAAGGGGTAAGACAGGGGCTGGTCTTATAGGTGGAAAATGATGGGCAGATAAGGCCAAGTGGGAGAGGGGGATGTACAGAGGCAGAGGCTGGTGGATGATGGGTGGAGGAGCCAAGTGGGAAAGGGGAGTGGGAGGGTGATGGGGGCAGATCGGCTGCTCTGGAAGATTAGAATGCATGGGATCCAAGGAAAGATAGCTGAATTGGCTTCATGGAGAAAGCAGTCGGTGATGGTGGATGGTTGCTTTACGGACTGGAGACATGTGACTAGTGGTGTACCTCAGGTTTTGGTGCTGGCTCCATTGCTGTTTGTCATCAAACCAATGATTTGGACTGGAACGTACCTGGCAATCATTAGAATGTTTGCTGAGTTCACCTGTCTTGCCCGTCAGGCCTGCAATAAAGTAAATGCTGTTCAATAGTCCTTCCTCTCTCCAAAAATCCTCCTGCTTAATTTGTCCATAGAATTTTCCTACCGCACCTGCCTTGACTACCTGCAGCTCACCTGCCTTCGTCATCCATCCAGGGCCGGCCTTAGGAGGTGCGGGGCCCAATTGGGAACAATTTTGATGAGCCCCAGGTTCCCAGCCTATTATAGACTTCATATCTCTATGGTAGAATGGAAATAAATCAAAATGTGCACTTAAAAAGTGCCTGCGAGTTAATGGACCAAACAGATCTAAGCTACATTTTAATATAAAATTGCATACATGTAAGCCTACAAGTAACAAACAAAATGTGCAGATCGCCTCTCAAAAGTACATAGTTACCACTTGTTTTAGTGACTATGAAATGAAAAAAAAAATTAACTAGATCCTGGAAAACCAATAAATATTGGCGAAAAACCAGTCCCGGCATTAAATTTTGGACCAGCCCCATCCTACCCTTTGGGCTTCTACCCCATCATAACTTAGTTGTGTGCGTGTGTGCGTGAGTGCGTGCGTGTGTGTGTATGTTAGTTGTCTGCGCGTTATGTGTGTGTGTGGGAGGGAAGGAGAGAAGGGAGGGAGTGAGAGAAGGGAGGAAGGAGAGAAGGGAGTGAGAGAAGTAGGGAAAGAAGGGAGGGAGGGAAGGAAAGCAAGAAGGGAGGGAGGGAAGGAGAGAAAAAGGGGGGGAAGGAAGGAGGAGAATGGAAAAAAAAGAGAGGAGGAGAGAGAAAGGAGGGTGGGAGGGAAGGAGAGAAGGGAAAAAGAGAGAGTGGAAGGAGGGAAGGAAGGAGAGGAGGGAGGGACCCGAAGGGAGTGACGGAAGGGAAGGAGTATAGAAGGGAGGGTGGTAGGGAAGGTTTGAAGGGAAGGAGAGAAGGGAAAGAGGAGTGGAAGGAGGGAAGGGGGAGGGCAGGAGGGGAGGGAGGGAAGGGAGGGTGGGAGGGAGGGAAGGGAGGGTGGTAGGGAAGGGAAGGGAGGGAGGGAAGGGAAGAGAGAAGGTAGGGAGGGCAGGAGGGAGGGGGAAGGGAAGGAGAGAAGGGAGGGAGGGCAGAGGGAGGGAGGGGAAGGGAAGGAGAGAAGGGAGGGAGGGCAGAAGGGAGGGAGGGGAAGGGAAGGAGAGAAGAGAAGAAGGGCAGAGGGAGGGAAGCGAAGGAGAGAAGGGAGGAAGGGCAGAGGGGAGGGAGGGAAGGGAAGGAGAGAAGGGAGGGAGGGAAGGGAAGGAGAGAAGGGAGGGAGGGCAGAACACCGAGCGGAGGTGTTCGGCGAAGCGATCGCCAAGCCTCCGCTTGGTCTCACCGATATAGATCATCTGGCATCTGGAGCAGCGGATGCAGTAGATGAGGTTGGAGGAGGTGCAGGTGAACCTCTGTCGGACCTGGAAGGACTGCTTGGGTCCCTGAAAGGAGTGGAGGGGGGAGGTGAAGGGACAAGTGTTGCATTTCTTGCGGTTGCAAGGGAAAGTGCCCGGGGAAGGGGTAGAGTGGGAGGGGAGGGAAGAATGGACAAGGGGAGTTGCGGAGGGAGCGGTCTTTGCGGAAGGCAGACGGGGGGAGATGGGAAGATGTGGCGGGTGGAGGGGTCACGCTTGGGGAGTCTGCATCCTTTGGGCTTGAATATTGAATTTTCTCAATTCTGTTAACCCTTGCTGTCTCCTCCCCTTCCCACCTCTCCCTCAGCCCTCGGGCCCTGACATTCCCTCTATCTCTATCTCCCTCCCCCACCCCAGTCGCACCAGCTTACCATTTTCACACCACAAACAGCTTACAATGGCTTGTTCCCTTTATCACCGATACTTTTTTGCATATCTTTCACTCATTGTTCCTTATCTCTCCACATCACCGTCTATATCTCTCGTTTCCCTGATCCCTGACCAGTCTGAAGAAGGGTCTCGACCCGAAACGTCGCCTATCTCCTTTGCTCCTTAGATGCTGCTGCACCCGCTGAGTTTCTCCAGCTTTTTGTGCACCCTGGGAGATTAAAGGATAGACACAAAATGCAGCGGGTCGGGCGGCATTTCTGGACAAAAGGAACATGTGACATTTCCGGTCGAGAACCGTCTTCAGACTGAGTCAGAGGAAAGAGGAACTCAAACCATCCCCCCTTCCCTCCAACACAGACACAGAGCGATCGCCGCCCCCCCTTCTGTTGGTAACCATCGGGTTTTTTTTTCCTTCAGAAAAATCCTTCAGGAACTTTCCCCCTTACCATTTCTGTATTTGTGTGTGTTTGTGTGTGTGTGTGTGTGTGTGTGTATGTGTGTGTGTGATGCAATGTGGTACCAAACTGTTTGAACTTAAAATGCCATAATTTTGATCCTGTATGCGAGTGGGCAAGGGAGGATCTGAATTACTGAAACGCCTGCAGATGATCTTCTTCCAAACATTGGATGTATCCAGGGAATTATAGGTCAGTGAGCCTGACGGCAATGGGAGGGAAGTTATTGGAGACAATTCTTCAAGATTTGATTTACTCGGCTGGTCTACTTTTTTTACTCTCTCTACTCTTCTAGAAATGTGAGGTGTTGCATTTTTGGAAGTCTAACATGGGCAGGACCTGCACAGTGAATGGTAGGGGTCTGAAGAGTTCCTTGAAGGTGGAGTCGCAGGCAGTCAAAAAGGATTTTGGCACATTGGCCTTCATCAGTCAGAGTATTGAGAATAGAAGTTGGGAGGTCATGTTGCACGTTATTAAGGTATGGGCCACATTTATGAGAGTGAGGGGTGATCTTATAGAGGTGTATAAAATCATGAGAGGAATAGTTCGGGTAGATGCACAGAGTCTCTTGCCCAGAGTGGGTGAATCGAGAACCAGAGGACATAGGTTTAAGGTGAAGGGGAAAAGGAATCTTTAATAGGAATCTGAGGGGTAACCTTTTCCATACAAAGGATGGTGGGTGTATGGAACAAGCTGCCAGAGTAGGTTAGCTGCAGTAGGGACTATCCCAACATTTAAGAAACAGTTAAAGACAGGTACATGAATAGGACAGGTTTGTAAGGATAAGGACCAAACGCAGGCAGGTGGGACTAGTGTAGTTGGGACTTGTTGCCCCATTGTGTTCACTGGAATATCGGAAGTTGAGGGGAGACCTGATATAAGTTTCTAAAATTATAAGAGGCATGGATAGGGTAGACAATCAGAAGCATTTTCCCAGGATAGAAGTAACAAATACAATAATGCATAGCTTTAAGTGAGAGGGGCAAAGTTTAAAACGATGTGCAGGACAGGATTTTTACACAGAGTGGTGGGTGCCTGGGATGTGCTGCCGGGGGTGGTGGTGGAGGCAGATGTGATTGTGGCATTTAAGAGGGTATTGGATGGGCATATGAATATGCAGGGTACAGAGGGAAATGTGCACGTAGATAAGACATGGTCTTGGCATCATCTTCATTACTGACATTGGGGGTTGTAATCCTTGTTGTGTGCTGCACTGCTGTATATTCTAAATGTTGTTATTGTACCTGCCGTAACTTCCTCTGGCAGACCAAAGTTTCCCCTCGGATAGCAATTAAATCTTTTCCCTCTCACCTTAGACCACAAGACCATGAGGAATAGGAGCCGAATGACAACATATAGCCGACCATATCTACTTTGCCATTCAATCATGGCTGATCTACTTTTCCCCCTCAACCTGATTCGCCTGCCTTCTTCTTGTAACCTTTGAAACCTTTCCTAATCAGGAACTTCTCAACACTGTTTTAAACAGTTCCACAGCCATCGATGGTGGTGAATTCCACAGATTCACCACCCTCTGGCTAAAGAAATTCCTCCTCATCTCCATCCTAAAGGCACAGTATTTTATTCTGAGGCTGTGCTCTCTGATTCTGGACTCTCTCATTACGGGAAACATCCACGTCAAAGGTAGACACAAAATGCTGGAGTAGCTCAGCGGGACGGGCAGCATCTCTGGAGAGAAGGAATGGGTGACGTTTTGGGTCCAGACACATCTTCAGATCTTTCCATGTCAATTCTTTCTAGGCCTTTCATTATCCTCTAGGTTTCAATGAAATCCACTCTTGAACTTCTGCGCCCTAGTTCTTGATTCCCCTACCCTGGGAAAAAGATTCTCAGCATTCACCCCATCTATTCCGCTCATGATTTTATGCACCTCCATAAGATCATGTTTCAGCCTCCTTTGCTGCAAGGAATTAAGTCCCAGCTTCAGGGCTGCCAACATTGGGTGAGAGTTGGGAGTGAGAAATTGCGAGAGACAAAGCCCGAGGGAGCGTAGCGACCGGGGGGTTGGGGGAACAGGAGGGTGTCCCCCCTGCCATTGGTACGGAGCTTTCGCATTTTACATCTTGAAATTGTGCAATCTGGTGCACACTGTAGCGAGTCTTTTAACTTGCACTTGAATGCAATATATATGCTTTAAACTGGATTAGCTATAAATAAGGTTAAACTAAATTCCATTCCTAATTATATTCCGCAGTAGAGCCCAGGCTCTGATCAACACGTGCAGCACATGACTTATCTTATTATATTCATGTATGGAAATCAGATTATAATCAAACACTTGGCCCATGTTGACCAACCTGAGTCTCACTGCACACCTGGTACTACTCCTGACCCTGACTCCAGTTGCATACCTTCTCTCATTCCTGACCCTGAGTCCGGCCTTACACCTCCCCCCCCCCCCTCCCTATTCTACCCTGATCATAGATGCTTACCTGCTTAGGTTCCCAGTGCTGAACACTCCCCTGGTCCCAGCTTTGACTGCACACCTAGTACTATTCCAGACTTTGACTCCGGATGCACACTTCGCCTTGCTTCTAGCCCCTCTGCACTGACAATACATATGACCCTCACATAAAGCCCCATATCTGACCCCCTGGACTTAACCTATTACATTCAAATCCACAGGTGCTTATCTAATGCAGTAATATTTTATGGGGCACTTCACAGACCAAATTATCTATAACAAAATTTGCTACATCCATTGGCTTCCTTGTTTCTAACATGCTAGTTTCTTTGTCAAAGAAGTCATCAATTGGTGGAACACAATTTCTCATCCATAAAATTATTCTCACTCACCTGTATCAATATTCTGTTACCATTTCTTTCATTTTCCTAACAAACTGTCCTGAAGTCATTTTCACCCCGAATATTTTCAGTATTTTGCTGTCTTCCTCGCAGCTGGGACTTTTCCGAAATGCAAAGTCCAATAACTATATAGTTCGGCAATATTATTCTATTAAATGTGATCTTAGAGTACATAATATTTTCTGTGGTATTCATAACACAACAATGATAAAAAGATCTTTGTTTTGATTGCACCTACCAACATGCATACATTATTATATTACAGTTAATATGTACCGAGGGCAAATTTTTCTTCCTATGCTCCCCATTCCCAATTACTTTTACATTGAAGTGATTGAAATCCAAGTGAAGTTTAAATGGCATCATAAAAGTCAAACCTCTGGAATGGATGATATTCATCACGTGGTTGGTTGGGGTCAGTATCAGTACAATTACTATATTAAACTTTGAATCTTCAGATGTCCTGGTTCAAGCTAAAACTAAAGACAAATAATAATTTCCTCACACATTCCCATGCAAGTATCTCTGTCACCCTTTAAAATATTCCCCTTCTTTGAACAAGCTCCTAAATATTGCATCTGAATCAGTTTCCATCTGATTACACTCCTTGAGGATGTTCATCTATGTGTTCAATTAATAAAACAACGAGATTGGGGACATTTCTATTCAACCTGTCAAAGGAATTGGGGGGGGGAGTTTAGAAATAGTCAGTGAGTTAAACAAACATAATA
This sequence comes from Okamejei kenojei, assembly GCA_035221665.1. Classification (NCBI taxonomy): domain Eukaryota; kingdom Metazoa; phylum Chordata; class Chondrichthyes; order Rajiformes; family Rajidae; genus Okamejei; species Okamejei kenojei. Next base: position 93,759,293 of record CM069138.1, read on the forward strand.
ATTGAGTGGCAAATGACAATAGTGCAACCTTCCCAATATTTGACTGAAGGAAATAATGGGTTATCGGGGCTGTATGTTGTGACAGACAACTTGACACCTTGCATGTCATTTTAATATTACACTTATCCCATCCCCCTGGATAATCCAGATTAATAAATTAAGGTTTTGTCAACTAATTACAAATCGGGCTAATTACAAATCAATAACATTAGCCAACTCGAAGACATGAAGTGCTGAGCATTGGGATCCAGACATCATGGACAACTGGCCTCAGTTCCCCGCTCACATCTGGCAGTGTTTCTCGTCTAAACCAGGGACTGCGGAGCATTTTTGAAAGTGGGGAGGCTGAGCGATCACTGATCACTGGCCTTGGGGGTACTCGGCGAGGGAATGAAGCAACCGAGTGGGGAGAGGGTGTGGAAGTGGGATGTCCCCCCTCCTAGGGTAGGGACGTTTTGAAATTTGATGTATTAAAATCATTTTTTAGTGCATTGTAGAAGTATGATTTCAATGTTTTTTATATGAATTATTTTTAAGTTAACTTTCTCCACACAAAGGGTGGTGGGTGTGTGGAACAAGCCACCAGAGGAGGTAGTTGAGGCAGAGACCATCCCAACATTTAAGAAACAGTTAGACTGATACATGAATAGGACAGGTTTGGAGGGATATGGACCAACAGCAGGTGGAGTAGCTGGGACATGTTGGCGGGTGTGGGCAAGTTGCGCCAAAGGGCCTGTTTTCACATAGTATCACTCTATAACTACATTATACCTCCACCATGCATGAATGCTTCAAAATCAAGCGATTTAGTTTTATTGCCTTATACTCAAGTTCAAGTTCAAGTGAGTTTATTGTCATGTACCCCTGATAGAACAATGACATTCTTGCTCAAGCATAGAAACATGGAAAATAGGTGCAGGAATAGGCCCTTTTCCCCCCCATATCCCTTGATTTCATTAGCCCCAAGAACTAAATGTGACTCTCTCATAAAAACATCCAGTGAATTGGCCTGCACTGCCTTCTGTGGCAGAGAATTCCACAGATTCACAACTCTCTGTGTGAAGAAAGTTTGTCTTTGTCTCAGTCCAAACTGGCCCACCCTTTATTCTTAAACTGTGACCCCTGATTCTGAACTCCCCCAACATTGGGAACATTTTTCCTGCAGTTACAGTAAGTGAAAATCTAGCAGGTAAGCAGGATGCTTTCTCCAACCACCCCCATTTGAAGGCCACTATCTTCCACCGTTTCTACCCAGTGCTTGGTACTTACTTCCAGCAGCCACTGGTTGTCCTCCAGGATGCACCGAGCCGCAGCCTGATCCATGCCGGTCACCTGGGCGAATTTGGCACAGAGACTCTCACGGCAACGGCGCAACTTTTCCAACGCCTCCGACAGCCCGGGGCTCTTGCACCGAGGCTGCTCCATGGCCGGAGTTGCAGTGAGCAACTTGCCAGCCCAGCAAACACTCGCCATCCCCGCTCCCCGTCCGCACCCGTCCCCAACTCCCGTGGCCCACGCAGTTGATATGAGTTTTGAAATTTTAATTGATCACAGATTTGCTCACGACAGAGCATGAGAAATTTGTGTCCTGGTGAGATTTTGGCAAAAATGCGTTGATTCGTCCACGCTCAACTTGCATGGGATGTTGGCAGCCTGCTCTATAAATCTATGAAATCCCCCCTCTCAGAGACGCCCAGCTTGGAGCTTTCCTCCCCCTCTCTCGTCGAGACCACGAGCCACCTCTTCCCTTGCGAAAGGGAGAGGAGAGCGGCCGGGTGGAGAGGCCCTGGGAGAGACGGGCTCTCTACAAAAACACGACTGGGCCTTCGGAGGCCCCCGCTCCCTCTTTTCCAAGAACAAGGAGGACCAATTTCTCGCTCCTCGCCCGAGAGAGCCTGCGCATACCCCCTCTTTCCCCCCTCTCCCCCTCCCTCTCTCTTCCCCCCTCTCTCTCACCTCACTCTCCCCCTCTCCTCTCTCTCTTCCCCCTCTCCCTCCCTCTCTCTCCCCATTCTCTCCCCCTATCTCACCCCCTCTCTCTCTCCCCACTATCTCCCTGTCTCCTTCCCCTCTCCCACTCCTCCTCCCTTTGAGAGTCTCTGTCCCTTCGGCACAGAGACTCTCACAGCAGCGGCGCAACGCTTCTGACTCCTCCGACGGCCCGGGACCCTTGCACTTAGGCAGCTCCATGGCCGGAGCTGCAGCGAGCGACTCGCCAGCTCCGCAAACACTCGCCAGCCCGGCAAACACTCGCCAGCCCGGCAAACACTCGCCAGCCCGGCAAACACTCGCCAGCCCGCAAACACTCGCCAGCTCCAGCTCCCCGCATCTGTCCCCGCCCACAGCTTCCATCCCTCCCTCAGCTCCGGCTCTCCAACACCCGCGGCCCATGCAGTTTATCAGTTTTGAAATTTTCGTTGATCACAGAAATTCTCACGACTGAGCGTGAGAAATGTGTGATCAGCGTGAGGGCGTGAGCATTTGTCGAAATACTTTATTCTCACGCTCAAAGCGTGAGAGTTGGCAGCCCTGCAGCTTGCTCAACCTCTCAGGACAGCTCAGGCCCTCTAGTTCTGCAACATGGTGTTCAGAGTTAATATATTCACATGTACGTTAAAATACTGCAAGGGAAAATACTGCTGTTTTGTCTCCATTCACACAATTATCAAACTGGAATTACAACAGAGTCCCTTTTGCCAGGATGCACATTGAATTTTCCTGTTTGACTGAGCATTGTCTCTTGATGTTTGATAACACATTTTAACAGTCAGACTGGAAAGACTTGTGACATCACCATGAATATTAACACGCCTTTGAAAATTTGCCTGTCCTTACTCCATGAACAACAAGTAACTTAGTTCAATTTAATTTAGTTTAGAAATACAGCGTGGAATCAGGTCCTTCAGCCCACCGTGTCCACGCTGACCAATGATCTGAAGGGTCGCAACCCGAAACGTCACCCATTCCTTCTCTCCAGAGATGCTGCCTGTCCCGCTGAGTTACTCCAGCTTTTTGTGTCTATTTTCCGACCAATGATTACCCGTACACTAGTTCTATTCTACACACCAGGGATAATTTTTACTTAAGCTAATTAACCTACACACCCACATGTCTTTGGAGTGGGAGGAAGCCGGAACACCTGGAGAAAGCCTACACGGGTCACAGGGAGAACGTACAAAACCCATACAGACAGCATCTGTAGTCAGGATCTAACCCGGGTCTGTGGTGCAGCTCTACCACTGCGCCACTGTGCCGCCCCTCAGATGTATACCCGCACAGAGATCATCAAGAAATTGCAGAAATTTGCTTTCCTTTCACAAATATGTCCCAAGACTGAAACTATTTTTTCCGAAATCATTTGCTTCCCAAAGCAGAACTCCAACATTTCCTGCCAGCTTTCCTGTGGCTGTAGATCACAATAAGGTGAGTCACGCATAATTGGCAACAGATTTTAGTTTTTTTGATTTATTGTATTAACTTTAATTTGTCAAATCTCCTCTTGTAATTGTGTGAAGTTAATTTTTTTTGTCATAACAGGAAGTAAAAGCCAACACTCATTGTTTGAGGAGCCTAGTACAATATGAATAAGATAAGGCATACACTCAAAGAATGATAATGATATTCGTTTGTGCTCTAGGCTGTAAATTTGGGAAGTAATGTTGGCTTTGGTCTTAGGATTTATTTCACTTGAGTCAACAGAACTGCTTTAGTTTATGATCTGAAAGTTCAGTGACACGGTGAAAGCCTGACAGCACGGAAATAATCCTTTAAGCCCAGCTCACCCATGCTGATCACGATGCCCTTTCTAAGCAGAAGATAGAAGAAAATGCTGTCGTAACTCAGCGGGACAGGCAGCATCTCTGGAGAGAAGGAACGGGTGATGTTTCGAGTCGAGACCCTTCTTCAGATTTGGTACCCTGCCCCATCAAAGCAGGTCCCATTTACCTTTGTTTGGCCCATAACGTCATAAAGAATAGAAGTACACTTAGGCCATTCAGCCCATTAAATCTACACCGCCATTCAATCATGGCTGATCTATCTCTCCCTCCTATCCCCATTCTCCTGCCTTCTCACCATAACCTCTCACATCTGAACTAATCCAGAATCTATCTATCTCTGCCTTAAAAATATCCACTGACTTGGCCCCCACAGCCTTCTGTGGCAAAGAATTCCACAGAAACTTTCCTCTCCATGTATTTGAAATGCCGTAATGGTACCTGCCGACTTACTTCTGGGCATGTTTCTGTTGCTATAGTGTGTAGGAAGGAACTGCAGATGCTTGTTTAAACCGAAGATGGACACAAAAGGCTGGAGTGCCTATTCCTTTTCTCCCAGAGATGCTTTGTGACCCACTAGAGTTACTCCAGCTTTTTGTGTCCATTTTCTATTGCTCTATCTACTTGAAAGTACATGGGCAATTTCCAAGGTGTTTTTGATTCTGTTACAGCCATTGAGTGATGGCTGTAACAGAACCAATCTCAGTGTTGTCTCCTCTAGATCATATCCCCAGCATTGAGGTTCCAGCGTATTTGAACAATGACATTTCTAATTTCAGGTAAACCACAGGCCCACTGTTTCTTTCCCACTCCAACCAGTCCACTTAGGTTCTCTCTCCCTTTGTTCACCTTATCCATTTTTTACCACACCTCATAGAGTCCTACAGCATGCAAACAGGCCCTTCAGCCCAACTTGCCCATGTCGATCAACATGTCCAATCTACACTAGTCCCACCTGCCTGCGTTTGGCGCGTATCCCTCTAAACCTTTAAGATCCATGTATCTGTCTCAATGTTTATTACATGTTGCAATAGTATCTACCTAACCAATCTACTCTGGCTGCTCGTTCCACACACCCACCAACAGTTATGTTTAAGAAGGAACTGCAGATTCTGGTCAGTCTGAAGAAAGGTCTCCTGAAACGTTGCCTATTTCCTTCGCTCCATAGATGCTGCCTCACCCGCTGAGTTGCTCCATCATTTTTGTCTAACTCAGGCTCCTATTAAATCTTTCCCCCCTCACCTTAAAGTTATGTCCTCTGGTTAAACCTATGTCCCCTAATTTCCCTTCTCTGGGCAAGAGTATCTGTGCTTTTATCCGACCTATTCCTCTCACGATTTTGTAAACCTTTATAAGATCAACCCTCATTCTCCTGTGCTCCAAGTCCGAGCCTGCTCAAACTCTCCCTATAGCTCTGGCCTTCAAATCCTGGCAGCATCCTCGTAAATCTTCTCTGCACCCTTTTAACTTTCCCAATATAAACTAGGACTGTAATAATGCCTTAGATGGGGTGGAATTTGTCAAACGTATTCAGGAACATTTCTGCGAGTAATATGTAGAAGAATTAACAAGGGAGAGAGCAAAGCTTGATCGACTTTGGAAATTGGGAAGGGCAAGTGACTGAAGTGTCAAATCAAATCAAATTTATTTATAACGCACATTTAAAAAACAACCCATGTTGACCAAAGTGTTGTGCAGACCAGAGCAATTTGAGTTACCATGCAGCACATAAATAAGATAAACACAACACTATAGAATTTAACATTAAACATAAAAACATCCCCCCACAGCGGAATCAACGTTTCCCACTGTGAGGGAAGGCAACAAAGATCATTGAGGCCTCCGCAGTCGCTGCAACGGCGGCCCGATGTTTCAGGCACTCTCGCTGGGATGGTGGAACTCCGGCGTCGGAAGAACACACTCAGCGGCTTGGAGTTCCGAATCGGCCGCTTCCTACCGCGGTTCCCGAAGTCCACAGGCCGAGCTGGGCGGAGCTCCAACACAGCGATCCTCGCCGAAAGATCCCAGGGCCCCGCGAGGTTAAAGTCAGCCACCGCCCGCGGCTGGAAGCTCCGTAGACTACAGCTCCACACTGTTAAAGTCGGCAGTCCCAGCACTCCGGAGCTCCACACGGCGACCCCCGGTAAGGCATCGCCTGCTCCACGATGGTACTTCAGTGCTGCGCCGCTGCTGAAGCTGAAGCTCCAGCCGGTCTCCGGCAGGAAAGGCCGCGCCAACCCAGATGGTAGGCTGCGAGAAGGGGGGGCGAAGATGCAGCTCGGAGGAAAGACGCATCCTCGATCAGGTAGTGACTGAGAAAAACTGTTTTCCCCTCCCCCCCACCCCCCCATATCCCACATAAAAAGATGAAAAGAGTAGGAAAACAAAACTTTTTGACAGACTAAAAATTAACAAAAAGGATGAAAGGACGAACAGCTGCAGGTAAGGCTGCCACACTCAACGGCGCAACCACTTCATGGGCATGCCTTTTGGGACCAGCAACCACTGTTCTATTAGCTTTGAAATAGTTGTAGATGAATCTCTCCACATCCACTCGATTCAAGCCTTTCACTATTCGGTAAGTTTCTATGAGGTCCCTCCTCATCCTTCTAAACACCAGTGACTACAGACCCAGTGCCGTCAAACGCTCATTACATGTTAACCCAATCATTCCTGGGATCATTCTCATATATCTCCTCTGGACCTCTGCACACCAGCACATTCTCCCTGCAGGCCTGTCACACTGACCTCTGTTGTCATGAAGACCCTTGAAAGACTTGCGCTGCCCCAGCTGAAAAATATCACAAACCCTCTGCTGCACCCTCTGCAGTTTGCATACCGGCCCAATAGATCAGTGGATGACGCACTCAACCTACGCTTACACTTCATCCTCCAGCATCTCCGCCAGGGGACCTATGCAAGGATTTTGTTTGTGGATTTTAGCTCTGCATTCAACGCCATTGTACCAGAGCTATTACACTCCAAACTCACCCAGTTGACTGTGCCTGAACCCCTCTGTCAGTGGATCACCAACTTCCTGACAGACAGGAACCAGCATGTGAGGCTGTGAAAGCATATCTCGAACCCGCAAACGCTCAGCATAGGAGCACCGCCTCTCCCCTCTCCTCTATGAATGACTGCACCTCCACAGACTCCTCTGTCAAGCTTCACGTGTTTGCGATGGCACAACCATGATTGGACTGATTCAGGATGGAGAGGAATCTGCTGAGGTAACAACCTAGAGCTCAATGCTCTTAAGAGAGTGGAATTGATAGTAAACCTCAGAAGAGCTCCCCCTCCCCTCCCCCCACTCACCATCAACAACACCACAGTCACATCTGTGGAGTCCTTTAAGTTCTGTGGAACCACCATCTCCAAGAACCTTAAATGGGGAGCCACCATCGACTCCACAGTCAAAAAAGCCCAACAGAGGATGTACTTCCTGCAGCAGCTGAGAAAACACAATCTGCGACAGGCAATGACAGTCCAATTCTATACTGCCATGGTAGAGTCTGTCTCCATCATGGTCTGGTTTGGCTTAGCCACCAAGCACGGCATCTGGAGGATGCAGCGAATCGTTTGATCAGCTGAGAAGGTTATTGGCTGCAACCTTCCCCCATTGACGAACTGTACACCGAAAGGGCCAGGATGCGAGCAGCAAGATAATTTCTGACCCGTCTCACCCTGGCACACAAACTCTTTGAAGCACTTCCTTCTGGAAGGCGACTCCAGACTGTCAAAGAAGCCGCAGCCAGACATAAAACTACTTTTTTCCACGTGCAGTAGCTCTACTCAATAACCAAAAGTCTGTAGCCTCCTTTTGCTCTGGTATTTTATTTCATCCACATGTTTAAACTATGTTTTATTCCTAATGTTTTAATGTTTTATTCTTAATGGTTTACTGTATGTAATGCTGTTAATTGCGAGTGGAGCACCAAGGCAAATTCCTTGTTTGTGTACATACTTGGCCAATAAACTTAAACTTATAAACTAAACTTAAATATGGGGTCCAAAACTTCTCTCAGTGCTACAAATATGGTCTGACCAGTGATTTATAAAGCCTCAGTATTACATCCCTGTTTTTATATTCTAGTCCTCTATAAATAAATGCTAGGATTGCATTTGCCTTCCTCACTACCAATTTGACTTGCAAATTAACCTTTTAGAAATCCTGCACCAACATTCCGAAGTCCCCTTGCACCTCCAATTTCTGAACTCTCCCCATTTAGAAAATAGTCTACGCCTTTATTCCTACCACCAAAATGCATGACTCCACACTTTGCTACACTGTATTCCATCTGCCACTTCTCTGCCCACTCTCCCAATCTGTCCAAGTCCTTCTGCAGAGTCCCTGCTTTTTCTAACACTAGTTGCCCCTCCACCTATCTTCGTATCATCTACAAAACTGGCCACTATGCCTTCAATTCCCTAATCCAAACCATTGACCGAAACATGGATGACCTCGCTGATTCCGGATCAGGTAATCTGTCCAACCGAGTCCTTCACTGTCCACCGTGCTGACAGAACAGAAGAATCTGGGAAATCCAAGGGTGGTGGAGTCTGCTTCATGGCCAATAACTGGTGCAACCCTCAAAATATCAAGATGCTTTCCCGTTCCTGCTCGCCGGACCTGGAGCACCTGACGATCTCATGCCGTCCATTCTACGTTCCCCGGGAGTTCGGCTCAGTGATCGTCACAGCCATCTAGGCGGGCACCGACGTGGAACTATCGGCCCTACACGATGTGCTATGTCAAAATCAAAACAAGTACCCGGATGTGGCTATGGTGCTGGCTGGAGATTTTAATAAATCAAATCTCAAGAAGGTCATGCCGTACTTCTACCAACACATCACGTGTGCCACTAGGGGAGAAAGAACATTGCACCACTGCTATACGCCGTTCCGGAAGGGCTACATGGCCATTTCACTCCCTCCCCTAGGAAAATCTGACCACGCTGCCATTTTCCTGCTGCCGGAGTATAAACAGAGGATAGTTCGGGAAGCGAGGGACGTAAAGTGGTGGTCTGACCAGTCAGAGGCCATGCTGCAAGATGCACTGACAGATGCCGACTGGAATATGTTCCAAGCAAGTTCCAGTGACGTCAGTGAGTTCACGGAAGCAGTCACGGACTTCATCGCAACAATAACCGACAACATCGTCCCCACGGAAAGGGTAAGCACCTTTCCAAATCAAAAACCCTGGGTAGACAGGTCCGTTCATTTTGCCTTGAATGCTCGCACTGCTGCCTACAACTCGGGCCTGGCATCCGGAAACATGGACATCTACAAGGTAGAGTCCTACCGACTGCGAAGGGCGGTGAAGCACGCAAAAAGGAGGTACAGGGACAAGATGGAGTCACAGATGGAGCAGCAGGACATCAGACGCCTGTGGCAGGGGCTACGGACTGTAACCAACTACTGGAGCACCCCCACACTCATCCGCAAGTGGCAGCACCTCCCTAGCTGATGACCTGAACTGAGACGGGCAACATCACCCCAGGTCTGCCAACTAACGACAATACCATCAGCGGGCTGGCTATCGAAGCTGAAGGGGGGGGAATGTGCACACATTCTCGCTGTCCGAGCACGATGTGAGGAGGGCTCTGACACGGGTGAACACAAGGAAAGCTGCAGGCCCCGATGGCATCTCGGGGCGAGTACTTAAGTCCTGTGCTACGTAGCTAGCTCCAGTGCTCACTACAATATTCAACCTCTCCCTGGCCAAGTCCCGTGGTCCCTGGCCTGCTTCAAAAGATCCATCATTGTACCGGTGCTAAAATGCTTCCATAGCCTGTCTGAATGACTACGTCGGTGGCCCTCACCTCGGTAGTCATTGAAATGAAATGCTTTGTGAGGCTGGTCAAGAAAACACTTCTGCACCTTCCTCCCTCGCACATGGACCCGTTTACAATTCACATTACTGTACCGAACAGATCCGATACGGACGATATGGTCTCCCAGGTTCTGCACACCGCTCTCTCTCATGTTGACAGCCAGAAGGTGCGGGCTACGTGAGGATGCTGTTCATAGATAGACTTCAGTTCAGCCTTCAACACGATAGTCCCATCAGACTGGCCCGAGAAGCTGCTGGAGGAATTGGGGCTCAACACCCCCGCGTGCCTGGGTCCTGGATTTTCTCACCGCCAGGCCCCAGGGAGTCAAGATGGGGGGGAAATACATTGAAGTCCCTCACCATGAGCACAGGATCCCCCCAGGGTTGCATCCTTAGCCCCCTATACTGTACTCCCTGTACACACCATGACTGTGTGGCTAGGTTCAGCTCCAACTCAATAATCAAGTTTGCTTGATTACACTGCGGTGGATGGGGCTGATCTCAGACAACGATGATGAGAAGGCCTACCTGGGAGGGACGTGGCTTGATCTGGCACTCTGGTATCAGGACAACAGCCTCCTCTTGAATATCAAAAAAACTAAGGGAGCTGATCGTGGACTTATCTTTAGGATGGAACATCATCGAGGACGTACACACCATCGAGGATAAATGGGGATACTGTGGATAGGGGGTGAGCTGTTTTAAAGACCTGGGGAGTCCACATCTCTGAGGATCTGACATGGACATACACGACTGCGCAGCACTGGTGAATAAGGACAAGGCAGCGCCTTTTTACCACCTCAGGCAGCTGAGGAATTCAGAGTGTCTCCAAGGATCCTCCAGTGCTTCTACTCAGCGGCCTGTGGAAAGCATCTTGTCTGAAATATCACAATTTGGTTTGGGGACCTGCTCTGCCCAGGACAAGAAGGCTCTGCAGAGAGTAGGTCCGTTCGGCCGAGCGCACTATGGGAACTTCACTCGCCCCTCTGCAGGAACTACACATCAGAAGGTGCAACTCCAGAGCCAATAGGATCATGGGAGACCCCTTCCACCCCTGCAACGGACTGTTCCAGCTGCTACGGTCAGGCAAACGCCTCCGTTGCCATGCTAGGAGAATGGAGAGGATGAGGAGTTTCTTCCCAGAGGCCATTAGGACTGTAAACTCCTACCTCACCAGGGACTAACTTTACCGTACCATTCTACTGTTTTTTTTTTATTGCTGTTTTTTTCCTTTTTCTTTCCTCCCACAATATGTAAATTGTGAATATGTGATTTTGGTTGTAGTTTGTTTGTTTTTTGCACAAATTCCACGAGCATTGCCACTTTTCATTTCACTGCACATCTCGTATGTGTAGGTGACGAATAACCTTGACTTGACTTGATACGCAATGTCAAGAGTAGCGGCCCCAACACCGACCCCTGCACAACACTGGGGGACAGTGGCAGCCAACCAGAACCCCCCCCCCCCCCTTTATTACTAATCTTTGTCTTTTGCCTGTTTCCTTGCTCTATGACTCGATGCTGCTCTTAAATCCGTCACCATCCATGGAGAGAAGCAAAGCTAACATTTTAGTTTAGTGATCCATCATCAGATATGTTTCTTTCTCCAAAGCTACTTCGTATCCAGATGATATGAAAATAGGTGGCGGGTCAGGTAGTGTAGAAAAAGCAGGGACTTGGACAGGTTGGGAGAGTTGGATTGGAAGACATTCTTTGCTTGGTTTCCCAACAAAACAGAACTGGGGGAGATAAGTCTGGAGAAGGGTCTGGACCCGGAACGTCGCCTATTCCATTTCTCCACAGATGCTGCCTGTCCCATTGACTAGTTACTCCAGATTTTTTGAGTCTTTCTGTGGGAAGATGAGGTAGAGCTGGTTTGTTTGACCTGGCTGGGCAGTGTGAGCTTTGATGGAGAAGGCGCCATCATGTGATGCCCGGCGCCATGTTGGGAGCCGCGGGCGGGCTCGCCTTCATGCGGCCGGCGACAGCGGAGTCCCCGACAGTCTGAGGGCGGGGCGGGGCGGGGGCGGGGCGGCGAGGAGGCGAGGCTTACTTCACACTTTGCCTCAACGGCCTGTGGTGGTGGTTGTGGCTGTGGTTGTGGTGCAGCGAGCAGCAGGTAAGCGCTGTTCACGGTGCATGCCTTTGCAGTAAAGGGTGCGGGCGGGCGCTCGCTCGCTCGCTCGCTCCGGTGGAGCCGAGTGCGCTCGAGCCGGTCAGTTGGTCCCGAGTGCGCTCGAGCCGGGTCCGTTGGTCCCGAGTGCGCTCGAGCCGGGTCCGTTGGCCCCGAGTGCGCTCGAGCCGAGTCCGTTGGTCCCGAGTGCGCTCGAGCCGGTCAGTTGGTCCCGAGTGCGCTCGAGCCGGGTCCGTTGGTCCCGAGTGCGCTCGAGCCGAGTCGAGCCGAGTCAGTTGGAGCTGAGGCCGCAGCTTGTGGCCTGCGGTCAGTCGCGGCCACTGGATTAACCGGACGTTTGCCCCTTGCCCGGCCTCTCTTCGCCACCTCCTTTCACCCCCCCCCTCCCCTCCCCTCAACCGCGAAGTGGACAGAAATGAAAGTGGATTCCGTAGGCTTGAAATCTGGAGTCGGCAGTGACAATGTTTGGTGAGAGCGAGACAGAGAGAGAGCTACGTTTCGCTTGGGATATACATTTTTCCAGATAAGGCCACATCTATTCACCTCTTTGTTATCTTGCCTCTGTGGTTTAGTGTTTTCTGCACTGATTTACCAAATGCCACACGAGTGGCAGAGTGAAGAAGATATGGTAGAATTGTCAGTGGGTAGAAAAGTTGTGGCTTGTTCAAAGTGTCAAGTTCAGTCTAAACTTTTTTGTGCTAGACTATAAAACAACCATCTGGGGTTGACTAATCCTTTAGTGTTCCCTTGCTGTTGTATAATTGTGTGCTGGTTGATTTCAAGTCAAGAGAGTGTTTTGTTGTCATATATCCCAGATAGAACAATGACATTCTTACTTGCAGCAGCACAACAGAATATGTAAACATATTACACTGTAAACAATATAATGAACCAGTAAAAAAAGTTCAGTGTATGTGTGTGTAGGAAAGAACTGCAAATGCTGGTTAAATCGAAGGTAGACAAAATGCTGGAGTAACTCAAAGGGACAAGCAGCATCTCTGGAGAGAAGGAATGGCTGATGTTTCGGGTGACTTGAAACATCGCCCATTCCTTCTCACCAGAGATGCTGCCTGCCCCGACTGCAGCTTTTTGTGTCTATCTTTGGTTTAAACCAGCATCTGCAGTTCCTTCGTACACTATTCAATACTTTGTTCTTTGATTTAATTTCTGGTGATTCACCGATGGTAACTTTTCACTGGGGTCGGGAAATTTGTTACCATTTGTTTTTGATCTGTGCACATTATAATATGACTGGAATGAATGTCTTTATCACTGAATGTAATGGGTCTGTAAAAGCAGCTTTGGATAGGCTGTAATTCGTTGATAGCTCAATTACAAGAGATCTATTTCATAATGTACATGCTGCTGTATGATATTGCCACTATAATGTCATCTTAATGGCCATCTTAATGAGATATGCATTTATTGGAACAGGCATCATTTTGCAACATAACAAATCGCAATCCAAATGTGATAATGTTAGGCGTGACGCAACGTCTCACCTTCAACAGCATTATATGTCACCATGCAGATTAGCTTAAGCTTTAGTATTTAATATACATCATACTTTAATCTGTGTAGTTCTGGGGTGGCGAAATTCCTACACTGTGTAGGATAGTGCTAGTGTACGGGTGATTGCTGGTCGGCGTGGACTCAGTGCCCTGTTTCCACACATCTCTAAAATACTAAAGTAAAGGCAACTGTTTTTCCGATGTTGCTTTAATAGAATTTCTCACTTGTTTCTTCATTATACCTGAGTATTGCTCAAGCAACGTTCATTGCTCAACCTTCGTGAGAAATACTTCCATTGTAGCTGTGCTGAGCAGAATAAATAACTAACTCGTAGTATAAAAGATCTGCTCCCGTCTTCACCATGCCTCTGTCATCATGTGGTGGAGAGTCAAGTAGAACCAACATTCTCAATGTTACATATCATGCTAGAGAATAGACACAAAAAGCTGGAGTAACTCAGCGGGATAGGCAGCATCTCTGGAGAGACGTTTCATGTCAAGACCCTTCAGAGTAGAATTGGGAAAGGGAAACGGTGATGTAGAGAGATATAGAGCAAATGAATGAAAGAAGTGCAAAAAAAAACCTAATGATGATAAATGAAACATGCCATTGATAGCTGTTTGCTGGGTGAAACCAAGAAGTTGGTACGCCTAGGGTGGGGAGGGATGGGGAGAGAGGGAATGCAGTTAGACAAATATCTGTTTCCTTTATCATTGGCACCTTTTTGCATATCTTTCATTCATTTGTTCTGTATCTCTCTACATTACTGTCCATATCTCTCATTTCCCTTTCCCCTGACTAGTCTGAAGAAGGGTCTTGACCTGAAACGTCACCCATTCCTTCTCTTCGGAGATGCAGCCTGTCCTGCTGAGATACTCCAGCATTTTGTGTCTATCCTCAATATTAATACTCCTGGGCTGTAAGCTGCCCAAGCGAAATATGAGATATCGTTGTATATTGATTATTGCCCTTTATTACAAATATAACATTCTAATGGTGATATACTGTGAAAACATTTAATTAAGGAATTTGGCCATTATTGTTGAGATTTTCTTTAAATTAGGAACTGTGCATTCATCAAAATAATTCCCAATACAATGTTAGCCAGCATTGTGATTGTAAAATATGTTTAATGCAACAGTGTTTTTTGTGGAAGAATTTGCCCAATTATATATTTTTTCTCCTTGCTGTTTAGTATTTTTGTTTCTCATGTTGTAGCTAGAGTTTGTTCCTGGCCTCTGCCTATCCAGCTTTCCATGTTCATATTGTACTGAATTTTCCATATCTTCTTTCAACCTCTTTTTAAATGGAAGTGCTGTAATTGAATGTATTTTTGGGCAATAGAAGCAAGACTAGCTTTTCTGGTCTTACATTTGAAGTAGGTTGAAGTCTGTTGTACTATAACTCTATCTCAGTTGACGTCAGATAAGGTGGACTTTTTTTTCGAATGTGACTGCCAATTGCAATTTTGGAGAGCTGCTCATAGATGGCACTGAATATTATTGTGATAAAATACATAGTATTTTTTTAAATCATAAACTTTGGCAAAATCTCTGAAATTTGTTCGTGCCTTCAATCAAAAAAACATGTTTTTCATGACGCAGTGATTATTTTTTGATGGTTGAAGGTCACTTTTTATATTTTATTACATTTCTATAGAGCAATGTAAACATAACTATACAAATTGTTAGATTAAAAAAAAAGTTGTGCCGAAGGTGCTGTTTCCGTGCTGTATGTCTCTTATAATTGCAGTGTTCATGAAAGTTGCAGTAATCATGTTGTGCTTGTTATTAAATAACACATAATTAACAACGTGGTCACATTTAGGACGGAATTACGTTGCGGTGATGTGACTCTTTTGTTGTGTGTCTGTAGTTGAGCTTTAGGGTAAAGTTATTGAAGGTATTGGGTCGAATCGGTTAGATTAAAATACTTTATTTGCTTTCCATTTTTAATAGAAAAGAACCATTTTCTTGCTGAGTTTGTCATCTGGATTTACATTTTAATAACCAATGCAGTATCCACATCTCTTAAATTTCAAAAGTTCCATGTTATCATTAATTTATTGTTTTCAGAATTCTGTATATCTCTAGGTTAGTGACGCTTGCTAACTTCAAATTATTTAAACTATTATAAGACATGATAAAAAATATCAACATCACTAATTACAAATTAAGTCATGACATTTCACTACTATACAAATTGAAAGTGTCCAATACCATTGTTTATTGATGTTTAAAGTCATTAATCAAGTGCACATTGTTTTAATGATGTTTAAAACACCACAGCCAGAAATTAAGTGTTAGCTTCTGCAAATAAAGTTTGTTAATATTTTAAGTCATGCAAAGTAGCTCCATAAAAACTTTGAAAAGAATCTTACCAGATAACTTTACGTAATTTGTTTTACCTTGTGTATTCTAATCAAAGCAAATAAACGGTTATATGAATTGGGTTAAATGTTGCCGTGGACCACTAATTTGATTAAAACCACACCGATAAGAAATGTTTTCTTTGATTTAACATCCAGGCAGATAGATTGAAGAAGTGTAAGTAAAGCAGAAATCAAACCCCCCTGTTAATACAAGTTTTCTAAGGTTTCATTTAATCCTCAGATCAAGATCAGGTTATTATTTGTTATATACAGCAGATATTAACTAAAACAATGTACAACATTGACGCAGCGGTAGAGCTGTTGCCTCACAGCGCCAGAGATCCGGGGTTGATCCTAACTGCTGCCGTTGTCTGTGCGGAATTGTATGTTTTCTCTTTGACCGCGTGGAATTTCTCTGGGTGCCCCGGTTTCCTCCCTTGTACCAATGACAAGACAGGATTGTAGGTTAATTGGCTTCTAAAATTTGCCCCTCCTGTGTAGAGTCTTTTTCTTATTGAGTTCACCCCCAAGATTAGAAGTTCAGCCAGAGCTGAACACACTTCTCAGCATCTGCATACACTGCTGCCTGTCTTGTCGTTTCTTGTGCGTGGTGGTGGAAAGATTGGTGGAAACAGGACCGAGACGTGAACGCTCTTTCCTTGACCCCTCCTGTGTAGGATGCAAAAGTTGAAAACTTGGAACTAGTGTACGGATGGCCGATGGTTGGCGTGGACCTGGCTTGTTTCCACACTGTATTTCTAAACTAAAGTATATTAAAAATACAATAAATGATCATAATACAAATACAAACAAAATACAAATATTGTTCATAAACTAGACCATGATAGTACAAAACCAAAGTATAAAGAACAACGGCAGGAGTGCAAATGGGTATATCTAAGATTATCCTGTTAGCACCTGGGTGATGTTTTTAGTTCTAACAGACTGAAAATTTACTTTGCTCTCGTTTGATTTCATCCTTTTCTTGCTAATTTATATTTATTGTTTTATTCTCACGTTTTCCATTTTTCTTGAAATACTATTTTTTTTCCCTCAGATAAACACTGTTGAATAGAGCTGCAATTAACAAAGAAATGTGGCAGGTAAATAATGAATAATAAAGGGGGTGGTTTAAAGCAAATGTGGGCAGCATATGTGCGTAGTAGTATGGAATACAATGGAGCAATGATATTCATCAGCTTATTACAAACCCCCTTTGAACATTAACATGTTGCCCTGTAATGTGTGGGAGGCTAGTGTAGTGAGATAAAAGTTGAGCAAACATTATACCTGGTATCATTGCCTTCTACTGACGGTTACAAAGCAATGCATGGACTTTGGCACATGTTCCAGACCCCTTAATGCCTGGTTTGTGAAATTTAACAGTTCTGTGTTATGTCAAGCACAAACTTTCTGTGTTGGGTGTGGTGTTGATAGAAAAAATGAATCACTTCAGTGTTCTTTGTTGTTGTGCTCAAGGTGCTACCTAGTGGCAGAAATTAAGTATTTCAAATCAAATGTATTCTGCGCATGGACTTCCAGCGTAGAATTATCAAGGTCGCTATGTACTGTCTGAAACTGCTCGTGCTGGACTGAAGGTTGCTTGATGCGATCAAAGGTCTCTGTATGCCTGTCAGTGGTACACTGATATTAAAATCAATAAGATACAAAGTGCTGGCGAAACTCCGTGGGTCAGACAGAATCTCTGGAGGACATGGAGAGGTGACGCTTCGGAGTTTTCCCCTTGTTCAGAATGGCTGACTGAGATTTACGAGTTGTCATTAAATACGGGTGAGCTACCGGAAGACTGGAGGTTGGCAAATGTTGTGCCTGCATTCAGGAAGATGCTGTAGAAAAGAGCCATGGGATCTATAAGTCCAATGAGCCTAGCATCTGTGGTTGGAGTGTTACGAGAGACTATTCTGTGGGATAAGATATACCATTTAGATGGACGGGCTGATTAAGGGTAAAACGGGGGACGTGTTTAATCTTTTTGCAAAATAAAGTGGGGGCTCCCAAAAAAAATGCTGCGTGGTAGAGGTAGAGTTGCTGTCTTACAGTGCCAGAGACCCAGGTTCAAACCTGACTACGGGTGTTGTCTGAATGGAGTTTGTACGTTCTCCCCGTGACCTGCGTGGGTTTTTTCCGGGTGCTCCGGTTTCCTTCCGCACTAGAATGATGTACAGGTTTGTAGGTTAATTTGATTTGGTAGAATTGTAAATTGTCCCTATTGTGTGAGTAGGTTAGTGTAAGTGTGCGGGGACCGCTGGTTGGCGCGGACTCGATGGGCTGAAGGGCCAGTTTCCACGCTCTATTTCTAAACTAAATTAAACTACACTAACTAGAGGGCTGCAAGGAAAGGTCTGGGAATTATAGGCCAGTGAGCCTAACATCTGTGGTTGGAAAGTTACTAGAGAGTAGTGGTAAGATATACATGTATGTGCATTTAGATAGACATGGGCTGATATGTGATAGTTGGCACAGTTTTGTATGTGGGAGATCATGCCTCACAACTCTGAGTGTTTTGAAAATGTGACCAAAAAGGGTGTTGAGGGTAATGCCATAGGCATTATATGTGGATTTCAGCAAGGCATTCGACAGATTAGACTGCTCTGGAAGGTTAGATCGCATGGGATCCTAGAGAGATAGCTGAATGGATAGAACATTGGCTTCATGGAAGGAAGCAGAGGGTGATGGTGGAAAGCTGTTTTTCTGACAGGAGGCCTGACTAGTGGTGTCCTCAGTGCTGGGCCCATTGCTGTTTATCATCTATATCAAAAAAATTGGATGAGAACGTACATGCATGATTAGCAAGTTTGTAGATAACATAAGTGGGTGGAATTAAAGATAGTGAAGATGATTATCAAAAATTTCAGCAGGATCTTAGTTTAGTTTTTAGTTTAGGGATATGGCACGGAAACAGGCCCCTAGGCCCACTGAGTCCATGCTGGCCAGCAATCCCCGCACATTAACACTGTCCTACACACACACACACACTAGGGACAATTTACACTTATTAACCTACATACCTGTACGTCTTGGAGTGTGGGAGGAAACCAAAGATATCGGAGAAAATCAACGCGGTCACAGGGAGAACGTACAAACTCCGTACAGACAGCAGCCGTAGTGAGGATTGAACACAGGTCTCCGGCACTGCATGCGCAGTAAGGCAGCATCTCTACTGCTGTGCCGCGCATTGATTAGTTGGCGAGGTATGCTGAGGAATGGTTGATGGAATTTAATACAGGGAAATGTGAGGTGTTGCATTTTGGGAAATATAATAAGGGCAGGACCTACACGGTGAAGGGCTTGGTTCTGGAGAGAGTTGTAGAGCAGAGGGAGCTAGGAAAGAAGGTACATAGTTCCTTGAAGGTGGCACACAGATAGCTAGGTTCAAAAAGGCTTGGCACATTGGCTTTCATCAGTCAGAGTATTGAGTATAGAGGTTTGGCGGTCATATTGCAGTTATATAAGATGTTGGTGAGGCTGCAGATAGAATATTGTGTTCAGTTTTGGTCACCATGTCATAGGAAAGATGTTCTCAACCTGGAAAGAGTGCAGAGAGATTTACAAGGATGTTCCCTGCACTCGAGGGTCTGAGCTAAAGGGAGGGGTTGAGCTAGGTCCTTATTCCTTGGATCGTATGAGGAGAAGGGGTGATCTAATAGAAGTTTACAAAATCATGAGAGGTACAGATTGGGTGAAGAGTCTTTTGCCCAGAGTTGGGGAATCAAGAACCAGAGGACATAGGTTTAAGGTGAGGGGGCAGAGATTTAATAGGAGCCTGAGGGGTAACTATTTTACACCGAGGGTGGTGGATGTATGAACCGAGCTGCCGGAGGAGGTAGTTGGGGCAGGTACGATCGTAACATTTAAGAAACATTTAGATGGGTACGTGGATAGCATGGGGATAGGGGCCAAATGCAGCAAGGTGGGACTAGTGTAGATGGGGCATGTTGATCTGTGTTGGCAAGTTGGACTGAAGGGCCTGTTTCCACATTGTTTCTCTCTGACTCTAGTAATGGGAGAAAGCTGGAAGAGACCTGGGAGCAGCATAAAACCTGGCAACTGATGGGTGCACATCAAGGTGGGTTACAGGGGAGGTGTTTGCAGGTTAGTTACCTAAAATTGGAGAATATGTGTTCATATTGTTGGGTCTGTTAACTCCCCAAGCCGAATATGTTTTGCTGTTGCTCCAGTTTGGATGTGGAGGAGGCCCAGGGGAGAGAGGTCAATATGGGAATGGGTGTTAAAATGGTTTGGATCTAATTGATTAGGCATGCCTTGGCCGATCAAGTCCGAATGTTAAGCAAAATGGTTGCCTAGTCTACGCTGGGCTGGGGACGTTTAGGGTTGGGACCCTTGCAAACCAGCATCTGCAGTTTCTTGTGTTTATATTTGTAAGATAGCTGGATTGATTCACAACGCCTGGTTAGAAAATATCAGAGTTGGGCGTTTGATTTCCTTTGGGCCTCTTTGCCATTGGACTTGGGAGAAAAGATCAAAAAGACCCAAAGTGCCGGGTAACTCAGCGAGTTTGGCAGCACATCTGGAGAACATGGAGAGGTGAAGTTTTGGTGCGGAGACCCTCTGTAGGAGCCAATTATTTTTATGTTGGCATTTCATATTATTTGTCCAGATATATCTTGCAGTATTATTTTGACACTTGGGGGCGGTCATTAGATGCACAGGGTGGGGTATATATAAGGGCATAGTGGACAGGGAGGGAAAGCATACAGTTTTCACCAGACCAGGGACAGAACAGCCAGTAACAACTTGCATGCAGAATAAGGAAAACCTGGTACGTTCATCTCTTTGTTTGTACAACTACACATCAATAAACAACTGGTAATAATGACAGGATGATCTGCGTAAGATCACTCCAACTATCCCTGTGTAGTAATGGCAACTGGAAAAGAGGACACTGCAAAAGTCGGAAATTTACCGTAACACCCTCCTTCAAACATGTTGATTTGGAAGTGGAGCTGGAAAGGACAAGGGGCCAGAAAAAAACCCTTCTGTTTCAGATGGAGACAGGTGAGGGGAGGGGGTTGATTTGTAGATGGTTGGATCTTGGCCAGAGATGAAAAGATAAAAACTGAGATAAGAATAAAGTGGGAATTGTGAAGCCAGAGGAAGGAATATCAGTGGACGATGAGGGGGAGTGGAGAAATGGGTGCACGTCCAGGTGACGCACAGGAAAGAGAAGGGGTGGCGGAGGTTGAGGTTAGTTACCTAAAATGGGAAATATCAAAGTCTGCTCCATCATGCTGCTCTATGCCACTGTGTCCATCAATGAAAGATCAAATTGGATTGACGATGTTCCATGGTTTCTGATGGAAATGAGTGTGTGGGTATGTTGAGTGAACTCACGTTTTGTTCTTTGGAATAGTTTTGTGCGGTTCACAGTCAATAGTTGGATTAAGCGTAGTCATTTGGGCCTTCTGGCAGCCAGCCATCTTCAGAATAAGGAATTGTCAGTTGACATCTGATGTTAATTTTGGTTGTAAGAAATAAATGGGCCTGAGAATATGTACACTTCCAATTGGAAAGTGAAATGTCATGACTTGTAACTATGGTGACTTTTGACATTCTAGTTCATGCCTCACAATGATAGTTGTTTTGTGTGGTTCTGCAGTAAGAAGGGCTCTGTAGAACTGCCTTAAAGTTCTTTAGTGTTTAGAAATACAGTGTGGAAACGGGCCCTTCGGCCCACTGAGTCTGCGTCGACCAGTGAATCTCGTACACCAGCATTATCCACAAGGGACAATTTCCAATTTTTACCGTAGCCAAATGAATCTACAATCCTGTACGTTTTTGGAGTGTGGGAGGAACACCAGAGCACCCAAGGAAAATCCTCGCGGTCACGGGGAGAACGCAGAAACTCTATAGCGACAGCACCCTTAGTCAGGATTGTGACTGATGCCCCTATTTTTTATATTAACTGTCAACAGCAGTATGGAAGTGTGCAAACATTGCTCCCTGCCCTTCTAACATTTTTTCTAGCCCTTCAAAATTGCACAAAATCAGTTTAGAATGTTACTGTCCCATGCTGTCTGTGTTAAGCAAGTGCTACATGGGCAGAACACGCAGATAACAGCATTTTGATTGCCGATGGTGGCGTTCCACTTATTCAGAATCAGGCGTTTGTCACTGAAGCACAAAAAGTGTTTACAAATTATTTCTGAGACAAAATGTGATATATCTCTGGTGCTTAGCGTGCATCTTAGACAAAGTATACATTCTCATGAACAATTGAGAAAAAAAGTTATTTCAACCAGTGGAGAAGTGTGTTGGTGGGAATGTGCGTAGGCAGCAACTATGTGCTGATTTGTAATGTTGGCAAGCTTTTGTCAATGTCCTACATATACAAAGTGTTCTGTTAATTGTTGATCTGATTATTTTAAGCAGTTGATGAATTTTATTGTGTATGTACTGCTCTTGTTCTGTAACTTTAAAGAAACAAATTGTTGATGGTTGAGGAATAATGCATACAATTGGAAGGATCTGCAGCTTGGTAATGTGATATGTTTGAATTGTTCCCTTCATCTACCTGATAATCTTTTGCTGTGACAGAACTCTTTCGAATGCTTGCTTTGAGAGGCTAGTGATGGGCTAGTGGAGACAACCAAATAGAAAATAGGTGCAGGAGTAGGCCATTCGGCCCTTCGATCCAGCATCGCCATTCAATGTGATCATGGCTGATCATCCCCAATCAGTACCCCATTCCTGCCTTCTCCCCATATCCCCTGACTCCACTATCTTTAAGAGGCCTATCAAGCTCTCTCTTGAAATATCCAGAGAACCACCACCCTCTGAGGCAAAGAATTCCACAGACTCACAACTCTCTGTGTGAAAAAGTGTTTTCTCATCTCTGTTCTAAATGGCTTACTTAAACTGTTCTGGACTCCCCCAACAACGAGGACATGTTTCCTGCCTCTAGCATGTCCAAACCCTTAATAATCTTATATTTCAATAAGATCCCCTCTCATTCTTCTAAACCAGAGTATACAAGCCCAGCCGCTCCATTCTCTCAGCATATGACAGTCCCACCAAATATAATTAGATTATCAATGCTGGGGATGTTGGCTGGGAGAGGATATCGATATTGGTTGGTTTATTGGGCTGATGGGATGCTTCAATTGCGGGGAATTTACTGCTGTTGGTTATTATATTGCAGATTTTCCTCGAGTACTTTTAAAGTTAGGGGCTGCTGTTGTGTCATGGGGGGAGGGCATGTTGGTAAGAGATATTGGTTTTATAGATGTTCAGCATAAGGCAAACGGAAAAGGTCTCCACCTGAAACGTCTCCCATTGCTGCTATCCAGAGATGCTGCCTGTTCCACAGAGTTACTCAAATTTTTTGTGTTTATCTAAAGGCAAACTCTCCCACATTAATGCTAATTTGGAGTCTGTTCTTCAGGCATGCACATGTGCTGCAGAACAGGTTGATGGTTTGGTGTGAGCTTACTTCTGGAGTGCGGGTTATGTACTTTCAACATTGAGCTCTGAGCCAGCAGTATCTGAGTGTTGAAAGCAACATTGTGGTGAGAAAGGCTGAGAAAAGTGGGGCAATGATGCTTGATACCATAGTGCTGTGAGATTTGTTGTGCTGTAAACTGTTGGTTAAGATCATGGTGTCATGGGATGGGGAACATTTCCGAGGGTAGTTGAATTTGAAAATTTGGATGCAATACCTACCCATGATTAAAAAGCGCGTGTACAGTTTATTGGCAATGCTGATAGAGTTCTGTTCATAGGTTTATTAATTCAACTGATGCGATTATACAAAGAAACACATTTGTGGACCATACAACTCTCCAACAGAGAATTGCATCCACCAGATTCCTAAAAGCCCTGTACATCTTGCAGTTAGTTCTCATGCTTATCCATCAATCCTTTGTTGCCACCTAAATTAAGGGCCTGGCCCACATGCAATTTTTTAGGCGACTACATGCGTTTGCCGAACATTTTTCGATTTTTAACATGTGGCGACAATTTGGGCTGTCATAGGCTGTCGCCATGTGACGTAGGTTATCGCCGGTGCTGACCGGTGAATTTCATTGTCCTAGTCACTGGCAGTCACCTAAGGCCCCCACCACCCACCGTGTGTAAAACAAAACTTGCCCTGCACATCTCAATTAATCTTTCCCCTCTCATCTTATAGCTATGTCCACAAGTGTTGGACATGTACAATATGGGGAAAAAGGTTCCGACTGTCTACCCTATCTATGCCTGTCTCGCTGTTACTCCAGCTTTTTGTGTCTATCTTTGGTGTAAACTAGCATCTGTAGTTCCTGCCTATACGTAATTTTATATACTACTAGACCAAGTGCGGAACCGTTAGACCCGCTCCCCCAATGCAATATTCCACCAAACTGCGCAAGCGCTGCTGCCGCGTTCAAAGTTGTGCTGTTGTCGGCTAAAATTAATAAATTGAAGAGAGGGCATGTGGAGGCGTTTGTAAAATAGAAGGCAACTTACCAGTGGAGCCGTTGTGTCCCCGTTGAGAGGCCAGGCACGTACAGGCGAAAGGGAAAAAAGATGGCGATCTGAAAATCTAGAAAGGGCCCAACTGCGCAGGCGCGGCTGAGGGGTTCCCTTTGTGACGTCAGAGATCACCGATGTGAGGCGCAGGGGAACCCTCCCCCAATTTAAAAGTTTTACATACCCGTGGAGCCGTTGGGCCCCCGTTGTGAGGTCGGGCAAGTACCTGACCTCACAAAGAATGATTTAATAAGAGTCTGAGGGGTAACTTTTTAAACAAAGGGTGGTGGGTGTGTGGAACGAGCTACCAGAGTAATTGATCAGGTGCAAGTTATTCATCATGGATTTTACAGCACCCTCGGTTCCAGGGCCTTTCTGTGTTATCCGTTTTTCCGTACTAACAATGTTACGTGATATTGAAACGATAATACTATACCGTTGTACGGCACGTTGGCGCATTGTTAGAGTTGCTGACTTACAGCGAATGCTGTTTGTACGTTCTCCCCATGAGCTGCGTGTGTTTTCTCCCAGATCTTTGGTTTCCCCCCCCACACTCCAAAGACATACATGTATGTAGGTTAATTGGCTTGGTAAATGTAAAAATCGTGTGTGTAGGATACTGTCGCTGGTCGGTGTGGACCCGGTGGGCCGAAGGGCCTTTTTCCACACTGTATCTCTAAACTAAACTAAAATATACCCTGGCCCGCCTGGAGTGCCAGAAACGTAAATAAAACAAATATAAAATGTAAATTGAATGTGAATGGAATGGACCCATCCCTGGCTCCCACCATCTCCCCAGCCGTTTAGTGCCCCGACATCCGACCGCACTCCTGACTCGCAAGGTGCGCCAGTGAGTCACTCTCACCTGCTGCGGTTTACCTGTTCCCTGCTCTAACACCACCACCTGCTTCTCCCATCGCTCTGTCCAGTCACCCTCTTTCTGCCCCTTTCGCCGACAGACATCACCTTGGAAGAGACAACAGGTGAAAGTGGAGGGAACACCACAGTTTTAAAGTGAAACAACTATTTATGCTGAGAACACACATGCCATGGTTAGCAAGTTGGATAAGAACATAAATGGCATGGTTAGCAAGTTTGCAGATGACACAAAAGTAGGTGGGATAGTTGATTGTCAAGATGGTTGTCAAAAATTGCAGCAGGATCTTTATTGGTTGGGCAGGTGGGCTGATGGACTTTAATACAGAGAAATGTGAGGTGTTGCATTTTGGGAGCACTAACCTACAAAGAGCAGAACCTACAAAGTGAATGGTAGGGCTCGGGGTAGTGTTGTAGAGCAGAGGGATCGAGGAGTGCAGGTACATAGTGTGTTGAAAGTGGCATCATGTGTAGATAGAGTGGTCAGAAAGGCTTTTGGCACATCATCAGTCAGACCATTAAGTATAGAAGTTGGGAGGACATTTTGCAGTTGTATAAGACGTTGGACATTTAGAGTCTTGTGTTTAGTTTTGGGCACAATGTTATAGGAGAGATCTAGAAAGTGTGCAGAGAGGATTTACGAGGATGTTGCCAGGGTTCGAGGGTCTGAGCTATAGGGAGAGGTTGAGCAGGCAAGGACTCTATTTCCTGGAGCGCAGGATGTTATAGTGGTGTATAAAATCATGAGAGGAATAAATTGGTTAGATAAACAGAGTCTCTTGCCCAGAGTAGGGGAATTGAGAACCAGAGGACATAGGTTTGTGAGGAGGGAAAGTTTTAATCGGAATCTGAAGGGTAACATTTGCACGCAAAGGGTGGTAGGTGTTTGAAAAGAGCTGCTGGAGGAGGTAGTTGAGGCAGGTACTATCACAATGTTTAATAAATATTTAGACGGGTACATGCATAGGACAGGTTTATAAGGAAAATGACCAACTGCAGGCAAGTGGGATTAGTGTAGATGGGACATGTTGGCCTGTGTGGGCAAGTTGGGCTGAAGGGCCAGTTTCCAAGGTGTAAGACTGACTCTAAAACACAAAATGCTGAAATAACCAAGCTGACTTAATCAGTCTCTGGAAGGACTCCGACGTCACCTATCCCTGTTCTCTTCTTCTTTCGTGTGGCGTGCACAGCCTAAAGTTGTTGGACAACTTGTTCTATTTGATCTTCCGTTTGTGCACGTCGCGTTGATTGCATTAGTCGAAACGGGGCAGACCACGTGAAGGTTGCATTCTTCCACCCCTCCCTGTTCTCCAAAGATCTTGACCTGCTGAATGACTTCAGCACCTTTGTGTCCTTTTATCTATTAACCATCATCTGCAGTCATCAGCAATAACGGACGTCACTTCCTCTGCTTTGGTCCATTGACAGTAAACGGGAGGGGAGAGGGGAGAGGAGAGGGGGAGTCGGTCTACCCCACAACAAAAGGGGGAGGAATAGTTAGTTTAGACAAGAATAGATAAAAGGACGCAAAGTGCTGGAGTAATTTAGTTTAGAGACACTGCGCAAAACGGGCCCTTCGGCCCACCGAGTCCATGTCGACCAGCGATCCCCGCACACATTAACATTATCCTATACACACTAGGGATAATTTTACATTTATACCAAGCCAATTAACTTACAAACCTGTACATCTTTGGAGTGTGGGAGGAAACCGAAGATCTCGGATAAAACTCGCGTGATCACGGGGAGAATGTACAAACTCTGTACGGACAGCACCCGTAGTCGAGATTGGTGCAAAGCCAATGTGATACAGACACACTCCGCGATGAACAGGAAGGTTGGCACTGTAATTAAGACGGTGAGAGCACCGTGTGCGGGAAGGTTCACATAAGCCCTTTAAAAGAGGGAGTGGGAGAAGGGGTAGAAGAAGTGGAGACAACGTTTAAGAAGCCTGATTACACGGCTGTGAAGCTCGGCAGACATTTACATTACCGATTGGTTATCCTTGGTTCTGAAAACTACTGCTTACGTTTTTTTTCCCAATGAACCAATGAAATTCACCGGTCAGCACCGGCTCCAACCGACAAGAACCTTTGACAACCTTCAACCTCCTGGCAACCCACTACCACTGAACTACGGCACAAGAATTCTCGCTTCTGTGTCACCATGGAAGCTTCATTCTGGTCGCCACTAATTTTTCAACATGTTGAAAAAACTACGGCGACCATAATGAGGCCGCAACTAGTTCCCAGAATGCGGGAACTCACGACCATGAAGGCGAATACCCCGGCAACCACCCGTGAACATGTGGCAACTGTCAAATAAGTCGCCCAAGTGAGACAGGCCCATTAGGCAGGAAATCTACCACTGCGCCACCATGTGAGTCAGGATCCATGGAGAACATGGATAGGTGACATCTGGACCTGTCCTCTGACTGATTCCAGCACCTTGTGTTGTTTCACGTTAAAACAAAGCACAATTATCCTGGGGCTCCCTCCCCTCTCATCTGCTGTTGTTTCCAAGGTGGCGTGTGTCGCCGACACTGGGGGAGAAGGAGGAGGCAGTGGGGGAAGAGGAGGAGAAAAAGAGCACTTTTTGACCATGGATGTTGGACTGGCCTGTAGTTCTCAGGCTTTCCCCTGCAGCCCTTCTTAAATTGAGCCACAATCTTTGCCACTCTCCAGTTCTCCGGCACCTCACACATATTTATAAATCTCAGCCAAGGCACTTGCAATTTCCCACAGCTTCCCACAGTGTCCTCTGATTTATCTCTTCAGACCTGAGAAATTTTCCTTCAATATGCGTTCGGACCTTCAACACCTTTTCAGGACCTTCAGCACCGTCCCCAATTTCCCTGGTCCTCATGTCTTTGCCCACGGTAATACAGAGGAGAAATAAATGATCATTGAGGACCTTGCCCGTCTCCTGTGGATCCATAGAGTTGAACACTTTGATTTCTTAGTAGTTCTTTTCTCTCTGGTTACCTTTTCCCTCTTAATGTACTTATAAAATCTCTTGGGATAATTCTTAATATTATCTGCCAGGGCTATCTCCTGTTCCATTTTTGCCCTATGATTATTTTTTTTCTAGGCCTCTAAATACAGTTGATCCTAACTGCCTATACCGGCCGCATGCCTCCTTATTCTTGACCAGAATTAATCGCCCTCATCATCCAATGTCTATTGTCTCCTCAGTCGCCCAAAGAGTCATCGCGTTTTTCTGGTCACCGCTGGATTTTCGGCGACTAGGCTTATCGTAGCTGGTCTTCTCCTGACGTAGGTGTTGTTATAGCATGTCGCCAGGTGACGTAGGTTGTCGCCGGTGCTGACTTCAGTGAATTCCATTTCCGGCAGTCTCCTAAAAAATCGCCTAAGTGGGACAGCCCCATTAGTTTTTCGGCGACCTGCTATGACTATGAGAGTTGCCGGCAGTCGCCTAAAAAATGGCCTAATGGGACAGGACCTTTAGAGCGCAGGAGGATGAGGGGTGATCTTATAGAGGTGTAAAAAATCAGGAGAGGAACAGCTCGGGTAGATGCACAGAGTCTATTGCCCAGAGTAGGTGAATCAAGGACCAGAACCATAGGTTTCAGATGAAGACGAACAGATTTAATAGGAAGTGGCTGAGGGATGACTTTTTCGCACAAAGGGTGGTGGGAATGGAACAAAGGTGGTATGGAACAAGCTGCCAGAGCAAGTTGAGGCTGGGACTATTCCAACGTTTAAATAACATTTAAGATGGGTACATGGATAGGACAGGTTTGGAGGGATATGGGCCAAATGTGGACAGGTGGGAGTAGTGTAGTTGGGACATGTTGGCTGGTGTGGGTGTTGGGCCGAAGGGACTGTTTCCACGCTGTGTCACTCTATGACACTATCCTATGCTTCACTTTCTCAACTGTAAAAGATGTTGGTGTTCTCATTTAGTTTAGTTTAGAGATACAGTGCGGAAACGGGCCCTTTGGCCCACTGAGTCCCCGCCGACCAATGATCCCCGCACACTAACACTATCATACACACACTATGAACAATTTGCATTTATAGAAAGCCAATTACCCTTCAAACCTGTACGTCTTTGGAGTGTGGGAAGAATTCGAAGATCTTGGAGAAAACCCACGCAGGTCACAGGACGAACGTACAAACTCCGTACAGACAGCATCCGTAGTCAAGATGGAACCCGGGTCTCCAGCGCTGCAAGCGTTGTACGGCAGCAACTCTACCGCTGCGCCACCGTGACCGCCCCACGGGATTCATTCAAAATCTTGAAGGTCAAATTTCAAAGTAGATAAATTACAGTGCCGTCCATCATGTTTGGGACAAAGACCCATCAGTTATTTATTTGATCTGTACTCCACAATTTGAGATTTGTAATAGAAAAAATCACATGTGGTTACAGTGCACATTGTCAGATTTTAATGAAGGCCATTTTTATACATTTTGGTTTCACCATGTAGAAATGACAGCTGTGTTTATACATAGTCCCCCCATTTCAGGGCACCATAATGTTTGGGACGCAGCAATGTCATGTAAATGAAAGTAGTCATGTTTAGTATTTTGTTGCATATCCTTTGCATGCAATGACTGCTTGAAGTCTGCGATTCATGGACATCACCAGTTGCTGGGTGTCTTCTCTGGTGATGCTCTGCCAGGCCTGTATTGCAGCCATCTTTAACTTATGCTTGTTTTAGGAGCTTCAGTTTTCTCTTCAGCATACAAAAGGCATGCTCAATTGGGTTCAGATCAGGTGATTGACTTGGCCACTGAAGAATTGACCATTTTTTAGCTTTGAAAAACTCCTTTGTTGCTTTAGCAGAATGTTTGGGATCGTTGTCTTGCTGTAGAATGAACCGCCGGCCAATGAGTTTTGAGGCATTTGTTTAAACTTGAGCAGATACAGGGCTCGAAATTAGCCGTTGCCCGGGTGCCAATGACCACTCAAAGTGCCGCCAGGCAACCTAAACGGCGAGTCATTTTGCCCGGCTTGGCACGCAAATACTGGTTTATACCGATAGACACAAAAAACTGGAGTAACTCAGCGGGTCAGGCAGCATCTCTGGCGAATAGGAACGTGCGTTTCGTGTCGGCGGTGGCTCTATTGAGATACTAGGCGCGGGGTGACAAAGGTGCGGAGCGAATGACGGGCCCCGCACAGCGGCAGCAGGGGCCGCGAGTGTGGCTCCACCGCCTCCTCCCGCACCCTGCCCGGCGGAAGCAGGCCTCGGCGTGCGAGAGGGGTTGTTTTGAAAGCGCCGTTGGCGGATTTGCAAGCAGCGGCTGCTGTCACCCTGATAACCGCCGCTGCCTGCAAATCCTGTCAATGGCGCTTTCAAAACAACTCCACTGGCACGCCGAGGCCGGGAGGAGGGAGGGAGGGGGAGGCCTACTTCCGCCGTCTGAAGCAGCTGCACCAAAGATCCTATAGCTATAGGATCTTTGAGCTGCACCGTTCAGCCCTGAACTTTGCTGTCGGCTGGCGGAGGAGGGGAGGCGGTGGTGAGGAGTTCCCAACCGTTCCCCCTTTGGCAGCGGCACTTTGGCGTTGGACAGGGACGGCCAAGGCAGCGGGGCGATGTTGTCCGAGCATTGCTGACCATCCTCCCTCCCCACCTCCTCTGACCTTCCCGCTCTCTCTCGTACCCCTCTTATCCTGAAACCCCTCCTCACCATCCCGCACTGATCCTCATTCCCTCCTCTATTCAGTCCTTACTGACATCCCCTGTGCTCCCCTCCACATCTACCCCCCCCCCCCCCCTCAATCTATTCATCACCCTACCCACCTCACATTGATTCTCCTGCCACTCCCCCCATCCATCCTACACTTGGTCCCCCAATTCATCCTGTACTGACCCCCCTTCCCATCCATCCTGCACTTCTCCCCCCCATTCATATTGCACTGATCCCCCCCCCCATTCATCCCGTACTGACCCACCCCCCATTTTACCCTGCATCCATCCTGTAGTGACCTCCCCATTCATATTTTACTGATTCCTTCATTCATCCTGTACTGACCCCCTCATGCAGCTGGTACTGATTCCCTCATGCATCCCGTACTGTTCCCCTCATTCATCCCTACTGATCCCCCATTCATCCTATACTGATCCTCTCATTCATCCTGTGGTGATCCACCATTCATCCTGCACAGCCCTTCCGACCCACACTGTCCTGACCCCCCCCCCCCATTCATCCTGTACTGCACCCCCCATTCAAGAAGAATGAGGGGAACAGTCTGAAGAAGGGTCTCGACCCGAAACATTGCCCATTTCCTTCGCTCCATAGATGCTGCCTCACCCACTGAGTTTCTTCAGCATTTTTGTCCTGTATTCATCCTGTACTGACACCCCCCCCCCCCCCCCCCCATCCATCCCGTACTGATCCTCCCCATACAACACCACTGACATCTCCCGTGCTCTCCCCTCACAAGTTTACATACTCCAACCAACACATACTAATTAACCTGCCTCAATCCATCCATTCCGCAATCGATTGCCTTCTCAACCCCCCCCCCCCCCCCCCCCCCCCCCCCCCCCCCCCCCCCGCCATCTATCCACCCCGCACTGATTCACACCCCCCACCCCCTCCCCGACCCTATTGTGGTTCATGGTCTTCAGAGCGAACATTGACTATGTTTAATAACGGAAAGCAATCAAATGTGTTTTAATTCCCAATGTTATTAGTTATTTTGACACCTTTAAACATATTACCAAAAGAACATTTGCTGCAGTTATGTCCTTTGGCCATCTCTTGTCAGTTAGTGTAATGTTTAGCCTGCCTGATGGGTATAGTCAGTTTTAACAGCAATTATCATAAAATGCCTTTAGAAATTTCCTTGCAACCTGTATATTTTGCTAAGGATAAATTATGTGGAAAGCCAGAGTGTTTCTGTGCCAATAGCAATAACGACCATGCTAAGGCCATGTCATGGTAATTTTCGGTCCTTCACAGAGAACATGCTTGCATCAATCTGTTGTGTGCATGGTCAAGCATATATTTACCATGGTCCAGGATTTATTGACACAGGTTGATCATAGGCTGAATAATCCAACCACATTTTTGTTTGGAAGTGGAAAGAACTAATAGAAATTGCATTAATTCTAATGTGTCAAAAGAGTTGACATATTGTATTATAATTTTGGTGCATGTCATTGTGGTATATATCATGTCTTGATTAGTGAATATGTTTCGTTTGTGAGTTATTTGAAGCAGAAATAATATGTAAATGTAGACAAAAGTGCTGGAGAAACTCAGCGGATGCGGCAGCATCTATGGAGCGAAGGAAATAGGCAACGTTTCGGGCCGAAACCCTTCTTCAGACTGATGGGTTTCGGCCTGAAACATTGCCTATTTCCATCGCTCCATAGATGCTGCTGCACCTGCTGACTTTTTCCAGCACTTTTGTCTACCTTTGATTTTCCAGCATCTGCAGTTCCTTCTTGAACATAATATGTAAATTGAGCATAATTCCGACTGGTAACTACGCACTTCGTCCGAGCACATTATCGCACGCGTCATGCAAACCGTCTTAAATGACCACCTACACTGTCATTTGGCAACCTAAAAAGCTGTCAACGTTGCCCGGCTGGCAACAGGCAAAAAAAGTTAAGCGAGAGCCCCGAGATAGGATGTGTCTGTACACTTCAGAATTCATTTTGCTACTACATTCAGCAGTTGTATCATCAATGACAAAAAGTGAGCCAGTACCTTCAGCGGTCATACATGCCCAGGTCATAACACCCCCACCACCGTGTTTCACAGATGAGGTGGTATGCTTTGGATCTTGGGCAGTTTCTCTCCTCCATACTTTGCTCTTGCCATCACTTTGATAGAAGTTAATCTTCGTCTCATCTGTCCACAAGACCTTTTTTCCAGAACTGTGGTTGCTTTTTTAAGTGCATCTTGACAAACTGTAACTTGGCCATCCTATTTTTGCAGCTAACCAGTTGTTTGCATCTTGCAGTCTAGCCTCTGAATTTCTGTTCATGAATTCTTCTGCAGACAGACGTTTGGGGATTTTTCTTTATTATGCAGAGAATTCTTCTGTCATCAGCTGTGGCGGTCTTCCTTGACCTGTCAGCCCCTTTGCGATTAGTAAGCTCACCAGTGCTCTCTTCTTAATATAGAAACATAGAAAATAGGTGCAGGAGTAGGTCATTCGGCCCTTCGAGCCTGCACCGCCATTCAATATGATCATGGCTGATCATCCAACTCCGTATCCTGTACCTGCCTTCTCTCCATACCCCCTGATCCCTTTAGCCACAAGGGCCACATCTAACTTAAATATAGCCAATGAAGTGGCCTCAACTACCTTCTGTGGCAGTGAATTCCAGAGACTCACCACTCTCTATGTGAAAAATGTTTTTCTCATCTCGGTCCTAAAGGAATTCCCCCTTGTCCATAAACTCTGACCCCCTGTTCTGGACTTCCCCAACATCGGGAACAATCTTCCTGCACTAATGATGTTTCAAACAGTTGATTTTGGCAAGCCTAAGGTTTGGCTGATGTCTCTTAGCAGTTTTATACTTGTTTCAGTCTCACAATGGCTTCTTTGACTTTCATTGGCACAACTTTGGTCCTTGTGTTGATAAACAGCAATAAAAGTTTCCAAAGGTGATGGAAAGACTGGAGGAAAGACTAGGTGCTGAGAGCTCTCTTATACCTGCATTAAAGAGGCAATTAAACACACCTGAGCAATTGCAAACCCCTGTGAAGCCATGTGTTCCAAACATTATAGTGCCCTGAAATGAGGGGACTATGTATAAACGCTGCTGTAATTTCTACATGGTGAAACCAAAATGTATAAAAATGGCCTTTATTAAAATCTGACAATGTGCACTTCAACCACATGTTATGTATTACATATGTCAAATTGTGGAGTACTGAGGCAAATAAATAAATGATGGGTCTTTGTCTCAAACATTATGGAGGGCACTGTGTGACTATGCCAAAATGGCATTGGTTTTTCAACTGCATCATTCAACGTGTCCTGGGTGAGTTCTGTCTCCACCCCACACCGCTATTGTTATTTCTTTTACCATTTGCACACAGTTGTGCAAAAAAAAAGAAAATTGAGTCAAATGGCAACTATTTTAAAAGCGATTTATTTTTCAATGTGCCTGATGACATATTGAAGATACGAGTAGTTTTTAAATGCATGTTATATTGAATGGTACATGTTTATATTGAATGGTACATCCAAAGATGTACATGTTTTGTTGGATAGTCGGTGTATAATTGAAGGGATATAACTCCAAATGCATGAAGTATATATATTTGTAATCACTGTAATGGTAGATTTTCATTGTTTACCAAAATGGCATGTTCCATGGTGTAACACTATATATTTCTCTTCATCGTTCAGCTGTTGAGGGACTTGCCCGAAGCGCAAACGTAACCGATGCATAAAGAAAATTGGAAGAAGTCAATGTGAAGATTGACATTTTTCGGAACCATCTGTGGGTATAGGCTGTGTCAGCGTTTATTATGGCCAAAGTTGCTGGTGGCGGAGGAAGTGCTGACCACACAAGTCCTGTAAATGAGTTTGGTGATATCATCAGATGGAGATCAGGTATGTGTGAATGACATGGCGTCTTGCTACTGTAACTGACATGTTTTCTACTGTGAGCGGTGCTGGGTCAAAGGGCCGAATGGCCTCCTCCTGCACCTATTTTCTATGTTTCTTTCTAACGTGTGCATGTGCGTTAGAAATTAAAACTAATGATTTTAATTGATTGAGACCTGTTATTCTGTTTCTTGTAAGAGCAGAGAGGCAGGAGGGTGTAAAATGAGGGTAGAAGCATTAGGTAGCAAGGTGAAAGGTAAAAGTGGCAGGCAGACAAAACCAGGGCAAAAATCAAAAAGGGCCACTTTTCAGCAAAATTGTATAAGGGGTAAATGCGTTGTAAAGACAAGCCTGAAGGCTTTGTGTCTCAATGCAAGGAGTATTCGTAATAAGGTGGACGAGTTGAACGTGCAGATAGATATTAATGATTATGATATAGTTGGGATCACGGAGACATGGCTCCAGGGTGACGTAGGCTGGGAGCTGAACATCCAGGGATATTCAATATTCAGGAGGGATAGAGAGAAAGGAAAAGGAGGTGGGGTAGCGTTGCTGGTTAGAGAGGAGATTAAAGCAATGGAAAGGAAGGACATTAGCTTGGAGGATGTGGAATCGGTATGGGTAGAGCTACACAAAACACTAAGGGGCAGAAAACGCTGGTGGGTGTTTGTGTACAGGCCACCTAACAGTAGCAGAGAAGTTGGGGATGGTATCCAAACAGGAAATTAGAAATGCGTGCGACAAAGGCAAAACAGTTTATAATGGGTGACTTCAATCTACATATAGATTGGGTTAATCAAATTGGCAGGTGTGCTGAGGAAAGGGATTTTTGGAATGTATGCGGGATAGTTATCTAAATCAACAATGTAGAGGAACCAACGAGAGAGCAGGCTATTTTAGACTGGGTTATTGAGTAATGAGGAAGGGGTAATTAGCCGTCTTGTTGTACGTGCCACCCTTGGGCAAGAGTGACCATAATATGGTTGAGTTTCTTCATTAGGATGGAGAGTGACATTGTTAATTCAGAAACAATGGTTCTGAACTTAAAGAAAGGTTGACTTTGAGGGTATGAGACGTGAATTGGCCAAGATTGAACTGGCAATTAATTCTAAAAGGGTTGACGGTGGATATACAATGGAAGAGCATTTAAAGACTGCATGGATGAACTACAAAAATTGTTCATCCCAGTTTGGCAAAAGAATAAAATCGGGGAAGGTAGTGCATCCGTGGATAACAAGGGAAATCAGGGATAGTAATCAAAGCAAAGGATGATGCGTACAAAGTAGCCAGA
Source organism: Okamejei kenojei (assembly GCA_035221665.1). NCBI lineage: Eukaryota > Metazoa > Chordata > Chondrichthyes > Rajiformes > Rajidae > Okamejei > Okamejei kenojei. The sequence goes on from CM069138.1 coordinate 93,795,128, forward strand.
AAAAGCAGCATACCAGAGGACTGGGAGAAATTCAGAGACCAGCAGAGGAGGACAAAGGGCTTAATTAGGAAAGGAAAAATAGATTATGAAAGAAAACTGGCAGGGAACATAAAAACTGACTGCAAAAGTTTTTATAGATATGTGAAGAGAAAGAGGTTAGTTTAAAACAAAATGTAGGTCCCTTGCAGTCAGAAACAGGTGAGTTGATCATGGGGAACAAGGATAATGGCGGGACCAATTGAATAACTACTTTGGTTCCGTCTTCACTAAGGAAAGACATAAATAATCTGCCTGAAATAGCAGGGGACTGTGGGTCAAAGGAGGAATTGAGTGAAATCCAGGTCAGTCGGGAAGTGGTGTTGGGTAAATTGAATAGATTGAAGGCCGATAAATCCCCAGGGCCAGATAGGCTGCATCCCAGAGTACTTAAGGAAGTAGCTCAGGAAATAGTGGATGCATTAGTGATATCTTTCAAAACTCTTTAGATTCTGGAGTAGTTCCTGAGGATTGGCGGCAAGGTAGCAAATGTAACCCCATCTTTTTAAGAAGGAGGGAGAGAGAAAAAAAAAAAACGGGGAATTACAGACCAGTTAGTCTAACATCGGTAGTGGGGAAACTGCTAGAGTCAGTTATTAAAGATGGGATAGCAGCACATTTGGAAATGGTGAAATCATTGGACAAAGTCAGCATGGATTTTACAAAAGGTAAATAATGTCTGACGAATTCTTGTGGAATTTTTCGAGATGTAACTAGTAGCGTGGATAAGGGAGAACCAGTGGATGTGGTATATCTTGACTTCCAGAAGGCTTTCGACAAGGTCCCCACATAAGAGATTAGTATACAAACTTAAAGCATACGGTATTAGGGGTTCAGTATTGATGTGGATAGAGAACTGCTGGCAAACAGGAAGCAAAGAGTAGGAGTAAACGGGTCCTTTTCACAATGCAGGCAGTAACTAGTGGGGTACCAGCAGGGCTCAGTGCTGGGACCCCAGCTATTTACAATATATAAATTAATGAATCTGGAATGAGGGAATTGAAGGCAATATCTCAAGTTTGCGGATGACACTAAGCTGGGGGCAATGTGTTCGCTGAGAAGGAGGATGCTAGGAGACTGCAAGGTGAACTTGGATAGGCTGGGTGAGTGGGCAAATGTTTGGCAGATCGCAGTATAAGTGGATAATGTGAGGTTATCCACTTTGGTGGCAAAAACAGGAAAGCAGACAATTATTTAAATGTGGCCGAATTAGGAAAAGGGGAGATGCAGCGAGACCTGGGTGTCATGGTACACCAGTCATTGAAAGTAGGCATGCAGGTGCAGAGGCAGTGAAAAAAGCGAATGGTAAAATGATAGCTTTCATAGCAAAGATTTGAGTACAGGAGCAGGGAGGTTCTACTTCAGTTGTAACAAGGGTCTTGTGGAACCACACCAGGAGTATTGCGTGCATTTTGGTCTCCAAATCTGAGAAGGACATTATGCCATAGAGGAGTGAAGAAAAGGTCACCAGACTGATTCCTGGGATTTCAGGACTGTCTTATGAAGAAAGGGCTGGATAGACCTTCGGATTATACTCACTGAATTTAGGAGATTAAGAGGGATCTTAAGAAACTTACAAAATTCTAAGGGTTGGACAGGCTAGATGCAGGAAGATTGTTCCCAAGTTGGGAAGTCCAGGACAAGGGTCACAGCTTAAGGATAAGGTGGAACTCCTTTAAGACCGAGAATGAGAAAGACCTTTTTTCACACAGAGAGAGTGAGTCTCCTGGAACTCTTGCCACAGAGGGTAGTTGAGGCCAGTTCATTGGCTATATTTAAGAGAGAGTTGGATGTGCCCTTGTGGCTAAGGGGATCAGAGGATATGGAGAGAAGGCAGGTACGGGATACTGAGTTGGATGATCAGCCATGATCATATTGAATGGCGGTGCAGGCTCGAAGGGCTGAATGGCCTACTCCTGCACCTAATTTCTATGTTTCTATGTTTCTATCTTCTGTTTAGCTTGCCAACCGCATTTAGATTTCACTTCATCCTTGGCATCTACTGATGGATTTGTCCCAAAAGGCGTCAAAGGGGGGGAAAGGTCAAAGTGAGCAGCTCAGCATCCAATCAATATTGAACATTCACGGCTGCATGATATAATGCCCTTGCCCTTATAAAACACATCATTGATAATGGACAACATTAGTTCTTCCGTCTGACTTTCTCGACCAACAAATCATGTTAGCTCCAACCACTTCTTTCAAAGCTCTTCATTTGTCAACCTTAGCTATGTCACAGTGGTTTCAACAATTTTATAACAAGTGCAGTCCCTGTGGTATGTATTGTAAGGGCCAGAGCATTATATTGGATATTCAATATTGATTAGGTGCTGATCTGCTAAGTTTGTGTTCATAAGTGATAGGAGCAGAATTAGGCCATTCGCCCCTTCAAGTCTACTCCACCATTCAACCATGACTGATCTCTCTACCTCTCTCAACCCCATTCTCCTTTCTTCTCTCCGCAGCCCCTGATACCCGTGCTAATCAAGAATCTATCTATCTCTGCCTTAGTCACCACCAGTCAAATCTTCCCATCTCCACCCCTTTCCACTTTCCGCAGAGACCGATCCCTCAGCAACTCCCTGGTTAACATAACAACCCCTTCCCACCCAAACAGCCCCCCCATCCCCAAGTACTTTCCCTGCAACTGCAGGACATGCAACACCTGTTCTTTATACCCTCCTTGCTCGAACAGTCCCTTTAGGCAAAGAAGCAAGGTTAACTTGTGCACCACCAACATCATCTACTGTGTCCAGCTGTTTGAGGTGTGGATTCATATAACGCGAGAACAAGCGAAGTTCGCCTCAGTCCAACCTTAGCCTACGTCTCTCCAGTTCTAAACCTTGTTAATTCCCGCTCCCCATTCCCACACTGACTGTTGTGCCCTGTTCATCAGTGAGGCCCAATGCAATTCTCTTCTCTCCCTCGTAGTCTCTCTCTCTCTCTCTCTCTCTCTCTCTCTCTCTCTCCACCTCATTGTTCTCTCTCTCTCTCCCCCTCCCGGACCGCCGCCTCTCCTCCCCCTCCTGTCTCTCTCTCTCTCCCCTCGCTGTCTCTCTCTCTCTCTCCCCTTCGCTGTCTCTCTCCTCTCCCCCCTCGTCTGTCTCTCTCCCCTCTCCCCCTCGCTGTCTCCTCTCCCCTCCCCCTCGCCGCTCTCTCTCCTCTCCCCTCCCCCCCTCGCCGTCTCTCCCTCCCTCCCCCTCGCCGTCTCTCCACCCTCCCCCCCCTCGCCGTCTCACCCTCCCTCCCCCTCGCCGTCTCTCCCTCCCCTTCCCCTCGCCGTCTTTCCCTGCCTTCTCCCCCCTAGCCGTCTCTCTCTCTCACCCCTTGCGCGTCTCTCTCTCTTCTCCCCCTCGCCGTCTCTCTCCTCTCTCCCCCCTCGCCGCTCTCTCTCGTCTCCCCTCGCCGTCTCTCTCACCCCCTCGCCGTCTCTCTCCTCTCTCCCCTCGCTGTCTCTCGCTCTCTCCCCCTCGCCGTCTCTCTCTCCCCTCGCCGTACTCCGCTCTCTTCTCCCCCTCCGATGTCTCTCTCTCTCTTCCCCTCGCTGTCTCTCTCTCTCTCCTAACCCCTCGCTGACCTCTTCTCTCTCTCTCCCCCTCCCGTCTCTCTCGTCTCAACCGCTCGACGCTGTCTCCTCCCTCTCCCCCTCGCCGTCTCTCTCAAACCCTCCCCCTCGCCGTCTCTCTCGCTCCCCTCCCCCTCGCCGTCTCTCTCCCCTCCCCTCGCCGTCCTCTCTCCCCTCCCCCTCGCCGTCTCTCACCCCTCACCCCCTGACGCCGTCTCTCCCTCCCTCCCCCTCGCCGTCTCTCCCTCCCTCCCCCTCGCCGTCTCTCCCTCCCTCCCCCTCGTCCGTCGCTCTCTCCCTCCCCCCCCTCCGCCGTCTATACTCTCTCTCTGGCCCCTAGCCGTCTCTCTCTCTCCCCCTTGCCGTCTCTCTCTCCTCTCCCCCTCGCCGTCTTCTCTCTCTCTCCCCATCGCCGTCTCATCTCTCTCTCTCGCCCCTCGCCCTCTCTCTCTCTCCCCCTCGCTCTCTCTCTCTCTCCCCCTCCCGTCTCTCTCCTCTCCCCCTCGCCGCTCTCTCTCTCTCCCCCTCGCCGTCTCTTCTCCTCTCTCCCCCTCGCCGTCTCTCTCTCTCTCCCCCCTCGCCGTCTCTCTCTCTCTCCCCCCTCGCCGTCTCTCTCTCTCTCACCCCTCGCCCGTCTCTCTCTCTCGTCCCCCACGCCGACTCTTCTCTCTCCCCCCTCGCCCGTCTCTCTCTCTCTCCCCCTCGCCGTCTCTCTCTCTCTCCCCCTCGCCGTCTCTCTCTCTCTCCCCCTCGCCTCTCTCTCTCTCTCCCCTCGCCGTCATACTCTCTCTCTACCTCCCCTCGCCGTCTCTCTCTCTCTCCCCCCCCCCTCGCCGTCTCTCTCTCTCTCCCCCTCGCCGACTCTCTCTTCTCTCCCCCTCAGCCGTCCTCTCTCTCACTCCCCCTGCGACGTCTCTCTCTCCCCCTCGCCGTCTCTCTCTCCCCCTCGCCTGTCTCTCTCTCCCCCCTCGCCTCTCTCTCCCCCTCGCCCTCGTCTCTCCCCTCCCCTCTATCTCTCTCCCCCACGCCCTCTCTCTCTTCCCCCTCGCCCCCTCGCGCCTCAACTCTCTCCCCCCCTCGCACTCTCTCTCTCCCCCTCGCCCTCTCACTCTCACCCTCGCCCCACCCTCTCTCCCCCTCGCCCTCTCTTCTCTCCCCCTCGCCGCACACACTCTCCCCCTCGCCCTCAAATCACTCTCCCTCGCCCTCTCATCTCTCCCCCCTCGCCCTCACATCTCTCACTTCCCCCCTCGCCCTCTCTCTCTCCCACAACTCCTCTCCCCCTCCGCCCATCTCTCTTCCTCCCCCTCGCCCTCTCTCTCTCCCCCTCGCCCTCTCTCACTCCCCCCTCCTCCCTCTCTCTCTCCCCCCTCGCCCTCTCTCTCTCCCCGCCCCTCTGCCTCCTCTCTCCCCCTCGCCCTCTCTCTCTCTCCACCCCTATCGCCCTCTCTCTCTCCACCCTCGCCGCCCTCTCACTCATCCCTCCTCGCCCCTCTCACTCCCCTCGCCCTCTCTCTCCTCCCCCTCGCCCTCTCTCTCTCCCCCCCTCGCCCTCTCACACTCCCCCTCAGCCCTCTCTCTCTCCCTCGCCCCCAACCCACCCCCAAGATCACTAAAACAAGTTAGAGTGGTTGGCCGGTCACAACCTCCAG
>CM069138.1:93800880-93908380 GCA_035221665.1 Okamejei kenojei
TAGTAAGTAGAAAGAGAGCAAAATAGAATTAGAAAAAAAACGAAAAAAAGCTAAAAAGCTTAAGAAGGAAGAAGGAGAGAGGGAAGGATAAAGAGAAAGGACAAAGGGAAGCAGAAGGACAAGAAAAAAGGAGAAAAAGAAAGTAAGAGAAATTTACTAGAAGAGATATAAATAGTGAAGTGATAGAGAGCACGGAAACGAAAATAGAGACAGCAAAGAAAAGAGATGTAATGAAGTAGCACAATTGAGAAGGAGAGGCGAGAAGGAGGATTAAGTAAAGAAGAAAGTAGAGTTAATAAAAAGTAATAACAGTGAACCGAAGTCACGTAGAGAGATGCAAGAGTATAGAAAAGAAAGCGAAGGAAGTATAGCATAATAAGGAAATCCGCCAAGAAAAGAAGTCGATACAGAAAACGAAAAAGTGGATGAATCAACAAAAGAAAGAATAGAGAAGAAAAGGGCTAATACGGGTCTTGTATAAAAGATGTTAGCTGTTTATTAAACGTTAACAACATTAGAGAACAGGGAAGTAATAGAAGAGCTATAGATAAAGTTTTCGAATTGTCTTGGTTGTAGAGGGTAGGAGCAAAAAATTTTACACAGCGTTGAGTACAGTGATTTGAAGTAAAGAGAACAGAGACGAGACGCTATAGAAGCTTTAGTGGATGAACTGAACTAATAATAGATCTAATGACGATAGAGAAAAAAAGTATAAGCATTCGAAACTGTTAAGAACGAGCGCAAAGCAGAAGCATAAAAATTTTGAGGTTGGGAAAAAATGGTGATGGTCCCGAGACGGTCCTCGACGGACGTCCAACCCGCCTGCAATTAATCTACCTAGATAATAGAAAGAGACGGAAAAGTAATAGAGAGATCAGAGAATAAGAAACAAGCAGCGTCACGAGAAAAAGCGGAAAGCAGAGAGAGCGAAAAAAGAGAACAACAAGAGGAAGCGAGGCCAAATAGAGAAAGACAATGTAAAAAAGAGGAGAGAGAGAGCCAAAGAGAAAAGTAGTAGAGGAAGATAAGATGCAAAACGCGAAGGGAAATAATCAAAGATAGAACAAGACAGGTCACAAGAAGAGCGCGCGATACCAAAGAGAAAGCTAGGTTAGGAGCGAGTTATAGTAAAACAATAAGAGAAAAAGAGAGAGAGTAGATAAGTAAAGAGAAAGAGAGGAGAGAGAGAAAAAAAAGAATATAGCGATTTAAATTAAAGTAAGAGAGAAGGAGAGGAGAAAGCGAAGAGAGAGCGCAATAAGAGTAAGAAGAGCGCAGAGGAAAAAGAGAAGTGAATATGATCATTAGTAGAAGAATAAAAGGTGAAGGAAAGCGAGAGCGCACAAGGAGACAGTAGAGATGAGAAGAAAAGAGAAATTAAAAGAGAGGATTATTTGATGATGAGAAAAAAAGAGCAAGATGAGTTCAAGACCACCACGCAAGAGACGACACCAAATTGAGCGAAATGTACAGACTTGGCAAATTATATTATAAAACGCGCACAAACCATCGCGCACAGGACGAGAAGCACGTAAGCCACCAACCGAACGAGACACGGCAACCGCCAAAACGCGAGCGAAACCTAAGAGCACGCGCACTGAGGCACGAGCAAAAGCAGCACCGAGACACGAGCACACACAAGAAAAGGATAGCAACAAAACCCAGAGCTCACCGCGCACGCGCCCCCGCGCACCGAGAAGAGAACACAAAGGAGGACACGAGCCAGAGCCCCCGCCCGGAATAGCAGGAGAACGTGAGAAGAAAACGCGAAATGGAGAAGCGCACCAGCGAAAAAGGGAGCAAAGCGACAACAGAGACAACGAGAAAGAGAACCAGGACCAGAGAGAACAACGCGTCCAAGAGCAAGAGAAAAGAGCCATGAGAAAGAGCACCGCGCACACGAGAACGAGACACGCGTACCCGCAGACCAGCACAGGAGCCAGAAGAAAAGAGACCGAGAAAGAGACAAACGCGCCACGGCTAGACCCGCGACCCCAGTAGACCGATACAAGAGACAAACGAGAAACGGACGACGGGTAGACAGCGACGAGCACCCGAGGACCACGAGACAGAGAAAGCGAAACGGCGCCAGCAGACAAGAGCTAACCTAGCGCAAAGAGCAAGAGAAAACGAGGACAGCGCCGAGACCACGAGAAACGAGAACAGAAAAAGAAAAAGAGCGCAAAGGAGACAGGCTCCCGAGGGAGACCAGCCAGAGCGACACGAGACACACCGCGCACACCAGCCACGCTCACACACACAAAGAGGAAACGGGAGCAGAGACAATAACAGCGACAGGTGAGACACCCAAGAGAGCGAAAACGAGCCCAAAGCGAGAGAACACAACGCGCAACAGAGCGCGGCCAACACACGCGAAGCAGAGGAGAACAACAGCACCAAAAAGACCAAAAAAGAAAAAAGGAGCAAAAAAGAATAAAGCGGCTGCAACAAAAGCGAAAACAAAACGAGCAAGAACAGGGAAAACCCACCCCCCGCTACCAACCCAATATAACACGAGCACACCCGCCCACAACCTCACACGGCAACAGAGACAAAGAACGAGACACACCGCCAGCAAAAAAAGCGCCACAAACAGCGAACTACCACCGAGCACCTCCCCACGCGCCCCCCCCCCGCGCCACCCCTCCCGCGCCCCACCCTCCGACTCCCCCCACCCTCCCGGCTCCCCCACCCCCCCCCCCCCCTCTCTCCCCCCCCCCCCCCTCCCTCCCCCCCAGCCCCTCTCCCCCCCCCTCTCCCCAACCGCTTCTCCCCCCCCCCCCCTCTCCCCCCCCCCCCTCCCCCCCTCTCCCCACCCCTCTCTCCCCCCCTCTCTCCCCCCCCTCTCTCCCCCCCTCTCTCCCCCCCCTCTCTCCCCCCCACCTCTCTCCCCCCCACTCTTCTTCCCCCCCCCTCTCTCCCCCCACCTCTCTCCCCCCCCTCTCTCCCCCCCCTCTCTCCCCCCCTCTCTACCCCCCCCTCTCTCCCCCCTTCTCCCCCCCCTCTATCCCCCCCCTCTCTCCCCCCCCTCTCTCCCCCACCCTCTCTCCCCCCCCTCTCTCCCCCCCTCTCTCCCCCCCCTCTCTCCCCCCCCTCTCCCTAAAGTGGAATATAATCCAAAATGTCATTAGTTGACTACAAATAGTTGCACTTGGAAGTACAGTTGCAACTCCTATTGCCCTCCCGACATGCTGCCTGACCTGAGTTAATCCAGCACTGTCCTTTTTTGTGAACTTTCATCTGCCTTCCCTTTTTTCTAATGGTAGAACTGAGATTGAATTTGTTGATAAACTGAAAACATTGAAATGTTGAGTTCAATTGGCTGTGGTGTGCTGTTGGATCATAAGAATTCTTGCAATATTTCTAAGGTCAGAGTTCGATGCAGGATTAAAATGATTGCTATTTGGAAACTCACGACTGTGCAGTCAACTGTACTAAGCCTGTTATTAATTTGCAATTCATTCATATTTATGCTGATAAATAGTGAAAGTCCATTTCAGATTTTTGGAATTGTTTTTTGCAAGGAGGCATGTTTTTGTTCAGTGCTGATGCCGTAAAAAAATTTGTGGCGGCTTTGTAAATGAGGAAAATGCCTTTCTGTGTGAAGAGCAGGACAAATGTTGTATTGGCCGTCATTTAGTTTTAATGGAAATAAATGAGAAGCGGCCATAACGGCAAGCAAGAAGCCAGCAAGTTTGCAAATGATTGCACTAATTGCCATCAAGTTTCACATTTTTAGCTCATGCGTTGTCAGTGGAGTAAAGGTGTTGAAGGTGAATTTCAAATTTTCCGAATTTCAGTTTTGAAATCATTGTCACTACGCTCCGAAGGAAGAGATGGAGCAATGTGAATTTAGTAGAACAGGGCGGTCACGGTGGCGCAGCGGTAGAGTTGGTGCCTTATAGCGCTTTCAGCACCAGAGAGCCCAGATTAGATCCCGACTACGGGTGCTGTTTGTATGGAGTTTGTACGTTCTTCCCGTGATGAATGAATGAATACGTTTATTGTTCAAGTATTCACATACAAGGAATTTGCCTTGGTGCTCCGCCCGCAAGTGACAACATGACATAGAGTGACAGTTAGGAATGACACAAAATATTAAGCAATAATAAAAAATTATTGATTAAACATGTGAATTAAATAAAATACCAGAGCAAAAGGAGGCTACAGAGTTTTGTGGAAAAACTCGTGGGGAAAAAAAACTTTTTATGTCTGGCTGTGGCAGCTTTGACAGTCCGGAGTCGCCTTCCAGAGGGAAGTGATTCAAAGAGTTTGTGGCCTGAGTGAGAGGGGTCTGAGATGATCTTGCCCGCTCGCTTCCTGCCCCTTGCAGTGTACAGTTCATCAATGGAGGTAAGGTTGCAGCCAATAACCTTCTCAGCTGAGCGGACGATTCGCTGCAGCCTCCGGGTGTCGTGCTTGGTGGCTGAGCCAAAGCAGACCATCATGGAGAAGGTGAGGATGGGCTCTACGATGGCAGTATACAATTGGACCATCATTGCCTGTGGCAGATTGTGCTTCGCCTGGATCTTCTCCAAGATCTCTGGTTTCCTCCCACACTGCAAAGACGAAGGTTTGTAGGTTAATTGGCTTGGTATAAATGTAAATTGACCCTAGTGTGTGCCGGACGGTGTTAATATGCGGGGATTGCTGGTCAGCGTGGACCCAGTGGGCTGAAGGGCCCGTTTCTGCGCTGTATCTCTAAACTAAACTAAATGAAAAGAAGAATGAAATGAGGGGTGGGGCAACAATGGGTCAACTGAGGACCGAATTGCTGATCAGTACTCGTATCTTCACTAGAAGTGTACAAAATGTTCAAGTATCTGGTGAAATTAAAGCATAATCTATTTTTGTTTGGATGCATGTGAGTTTTGTAGAGGTCAGGGAGATTTGGGAGGATATGTGTACTCTGAGGTTCCCTGAGGTCTATCGTGGAGAGCTCAGTAGCTTTGTTGTTCTTGTAAAAATTCTTGGCCTGTTTTCCAGTGGTGGGTAAATACTGTTTTCAAAGCAAACTCTGCTTTCCCGATATGACATTGGAGGAATGTGAGTGAGCTGTGAGTAACGTGCAGCGTGTGCAGGCAGGTTGGCTTTGCAGTGAGCTATGAACTTATTGCTGCTTTTGATAATGAGTGGAATTCTTCATATTATCTCAGTGCTATCGTTCCTGCGGAATGTGAAAATCTTGCATATGAAACCATTTTAATCTCCTCGGGCATCTTTTGTGGAATTTAGTTTGTCTGTGGGGAGGAGAATGTCATTGCTTGGATATATTCATGAACTGCCTTAAGTATGCTGAGTGAGCTGTTGATTTTATACAAGGAATTTTAATAGGGAAAATGTTATAGGAAATCTTAAAACATCAAAAAGCTGGAAATAGGTCGTCCATAATCTATTGCAATAAAAGTTAGGCTATTTGGCCCATCAAGTCTACTCCACTATTCAATCATGGCTGATCTACCTCCCCCCCCCCCCCCCCCCCCCCCCCCCCCCCCCCCCCCCCCCCCCCCCCAACCCCATTCTCCTTTCTCCCCATAACCCCTGACACCCATACTAATCAAGATGCTGTCAATCTCTGCCTTAAAAAAATTATCCATTGATTTGGCCTCCACAGCTGCCTGTGGGGACGAATTCCACACATTCATCACCCTCTGACTAAAGAAATGCCTCCTTTCTAAAGGTATGTCCTTGTATTCTAAGGCTATGACCTCTAGACCTAGACTATCCCACTAGTGGAAACATTGTCTCCACATTCACTCTATCCAGGCCTTTCACCATTCAGTAAGTTTCAATGAGGTCCCCCTCATCCTTCTTCACTCCAGCGGGTACAGGCCCAGTGCAGTCAAACACTTGTCATATGTTAACCCTATCGTTCCTGGGATAATTCTTGTGAACCGCCTCTGGACCCTCTCCAATGCCAGCACATTCTTCCTCAGATATGGATCTTAAAACTGCTCACAATACTCCAAATGTGGTTGACCTTTCAAGGTTTTGGTACGATCACTATTTATTAATCACATCTCTGAATCTACTACAGATATATATTGTTTTATAGAAATGTATGGAGAAACAACAGCAATGGTCAGGCCACTAAGTTATTTTAAACTGTGGCTTCAGGAGTATCTTGTGTGTCTATTTCTCAGAGAAAACGACTGGAGAATATTAAAATGCCCAAACTGATTAGGCATTTATCTGCAGATGTTGATAGTCCGCGCCGACCAGCGATCCCTGCACACTACCATGATCCTACACACTAGGGACAATTTACAATTTACCAAAGCCAATTTGCCTACAAACCTGCATATCTTGGCGTGTGGGAGGAAACCGGAGATCCCGTGGAAAACCCACGCAGGTCACAGGGAGAATGTACAGACAGCACCCGTAGTCAGGATCGACCCCGGGTTTGTGGCGCTGTAAGGCAGCAACTCCACCGTGCCGCCCCTTCTGCTTCGGTAGCTTACAACCTGATGGCGTGAACATTGAATTCTCCAATTTTAGGTCAATAGCCTCCCACTTTGGCAGTCAGTTCCGCGACAGGCTGTTGGCGCGCAAAGATTTCATTAGCTACAGAAATGTCGCGCACAACTACTTACCCCTCCATGTTTCTCAGTGGGACCGGCCCGCGCGGCTATACGATGCCAGTGTTCCTCAACGCAACCACAAGGTCGCGTAATTTGCGTGCCAAGGTCATGTAAGTGGGACAGGCCCTTAACACAGTGCTGTTGAAAGCTCTTGCTGAACAAGCTGCTGATTATGGTTGAGATTGTGGTTATTGTTGTATTGGGCTCTCCTCTGAAGATTGTGAATTTTCCACCTTCCTGCTTGCATTCAGCGATGTTCTATTTCCGTTTCCTCGCCTCGTTTCACAGTGAGCAGAGGTGTAGAGCTGAGATGAATGCACAGAGTGTGAAGTTGTTACCGTCGAAGACTTGCTGTACTTTTTATGCTGGCAGCCAAAATGTAAATGTAACAAATGAATTTGGTGAGTTGCAAATGGAAGTATTAATGAAGGAGATGACCTACTGTGTATGTTGTGCTGATTGTCTCAGGCTTACTTCCTTGTCATAAATGCATCTCAATGACTAGTTATTGAAACAGGAAATGCTGAAAACATTCAATAGAAAGGGAAACCGATGCAGCATTTCTCTGTTAGCCCTGTTTGTTTTTCCGCACATGATGCTTGACTTGCTGAGTGTTGCCAATATTTTTACTTTATTCTTTTAATTTCCAGCATCTGCGTATCTTTGATTTTCGTCAAAGAGTTAAGGGTGTAAAATGATGTAATATGAGGCTGTCGGGGGTTTCGCAGGGCTTCGGGGTTGTCCACTCTATATCATGTGCACAGAGACCTCCAGCTGCTCTGCCTCCCCCTTCAGTATGTTCTGCAACGGCTCGGAGACATCCTGCACCCTGGCACCAGGGAGGGAACACACCATCCCTGGAGTCTCGTTTGCTTGCCTGCCCCCCTAACTAACGAGTCTACGAAAACCGTGGCTCTGTTTGACTATTCTCTTCCCCGCTGTGCCTCAGAGCCAGGTCTGGCGCTGCAGACTGGACCGCTGCTGCTACTCTCTCTTGACTTGTCCTCCCCGCAACAGGATCCAAAGAAGCGTACCTCTTGTCGAGAGGAATAGTCCCAGGGTATTCCTGCACTGCCTGCTCCCTTTCCTGTGGTTACTGGTCTACTTCCTGCTTGTACCAGAGGTGTGACCACCACATTGTAACTTCTGACCGAGGACACTCTCACATCCCTGGATAATTCTGAGATCATCCAGCTGGGGCTCCTGTTCCGCAATGCAGTTCGTAAGGAGTTGCAGCTGATGGCACTTGCTGCAGGGGTAGTCCTCGGGGACATTGGAAATGCTCCTGAATTCCACACAGCGTGGAGGGTGGCGCAGCAGTAGAGCTGCTGCCTTGCAGCGCCAGAGACCTGGGTGTGATCCTTTCTGTGGGTGCTGTCTGCACCGAGTTTGTACATCTCCCTTTGACCGCGTGGGTTTTCTCCACGTGCTCTGGTTTAAAGGCTTGTCCCACTTTCCCGTGTTATTCATGACTTCTTCCGAGTTATTCACGAATTCTCCCGAGTTTTCAAACTCGCAGAATGTTCGTAACGAGTCCGAGGGATGCCGTAGGAGTCCGTGGATATATTGTAGCGGCTCTTTATGCCAGCCGTAGGTACTCGGGGCATCGGGTAAGTCGGGATGTTTTTTCAGCATGTTGAAAAATATCCATGAGTAAAAGAAAATAGCCCCGAGTACCTACTGGCTGGCATAACAAGCTGCTACGATATATCCATGGACTCCTACGGACTTGTTACCAACATTCTGCAAGTTTGAAAACTCGGGAGAATTTGTGAATAACTGAGGAGAATTTGTGAATAACTCGGGAAAGTCGGACCGCGCCCTTCACTTCCACAAACCAAAAACGTGCAGGTTTGTTGGTTAATTCAACTTCTGTAAATTCCCCTTGGAGGGTAGGATAGAACTAGTGTAAGGGTGATCGTTAGTGTGCTAAAACCCGTTTCCACACTTTATCTCTCAACTTGGACTCCAAAACCGAGGAAGAATTACACAGGAAAATACCAGACTATACATTAATTAACCGGCTGTCACCCTCTGCTCACCCCTCTTACCAAAGCCTCTGTACTGTGCTGGAGCTCAAACACAGCACTTCTTCTCAACACGGCTGGACTTTCCTTCCTTTTTGTTGGTGCTGCTGTGCCTCTTCCTGAAACAATCAAACATCTGCTTTATAAATGTCCCTCTATCATTTGTTAAAAGCCTCGTTCCCATCACATATCGCTCTTTCAAAAATGCTTTCTCTCCTCTCAAAATGGCTGCTCCCCACTTTTCTTTGCAACGATAACAACATTTCAAAGCAGCTTGGACAGGTATGTGGAAAGGAAAGATTGAGAGGAATATCGAGCAAATGGGACTATCTTTGAAGGTCCATCTTGGTTGGCATGGATGGGTTGGGTCAAAGGGCTGTGACCGCATTTTGAGCGGTGCGCCAGTTTCATGAATCTAATATTAGTCGGGTACGATAGTCTTGATCCTGGAGATGATGGTAACATGGAGACCAGAGGATTTGTTGAGCCCATGCCGATGGTGCCTGCTTTGATAGTCTATTTCTCAGAAGCATAATCTGAATGCCATGTTATAGGAAAGATGTTGCCAAGCTGGATAAGGTACAGAAAATATTTACATGGATACCACCAGGACTAGAGGGTTTGAGCTATAGGGAGAGGTTGGGTCTCTATTCCTTGGAGCGCAGGAGGATGAGGGGTGATCATCTTGAGGTGTATAAAATCATGAGAGGAATAGATCGGGTAGATGCACAGTCTCTTGCCCAGAGTAGGTGAATCGAGGACATAGGTTTATGGTGAAGGGGAAAAGATTTTATGGGAATCTGAGGAGTAGCTTTTTCACACAGGGTGGTGGGGGTATGGAACAAGCTGCTAGAAGAGGTAGTTGAGGCAAGGATTATCCCAATGTTTAAGAAACAGTTAGACAGGTACATGGATGGATCAGGTTTGGAGGGATATGGGCCAAATGCGGGCAGGTGGGACTAGTGTCGCTGGGACATGTTGGCTGGTGTGGGCAAGTTGGGCAGAAGGGCCTGTTTCCACACTGTATCACTCTATGACTCTGTGACACTCCATGACATATAAGAAGATGGGGGACAATCAGCAAAGTGTCATGTTTGATGTTTTGGTCTTCAACCCTTCGTTATTTTGATGACATAAAGCCTGAGCTGGCACCCCAAAGCCTTAGCGCTGTAATTTTCATCATGCATAACAGCCGGTGTTATGAGTGGTTTCTAAGCTACGGGAAGTGGTATAGTTTCCAAGGCTTTGTCTTTTCTGCCTGTTCGTTTTACGTTCTCCCCAAAATCCACAAACCCGACTGCCCTGGCAGACCCATTGTCTCTGCCTGTTCGTGCCCCACCGAACACATTTCCACATACCTTGACGCCATCCTATCCCCCTTTGTTAAATCCCTCCCCACCTATGTTCCAGACACCTCAGACACTCTCCGTCGGCTCCGTGCATTCCATTCTCAGGCCCCCATCCTCTCATCTTTACCATGGACGTCCAGTCATTCTACACCTCCATCCCGCACCAGGACGGTCTCAAAGCCCTCCAGTTCTTCCTCGACCAGAGGAGCAACCCATACCCGTCCACTGACACCCTCCTCCGCCTAGCGGAGTTGGTCCTTACCCTCAATAACTTCTCTTTTGATTCCTCCCATTTCCTCCAAACACAAGGCGTAGCTATGGGCACACGCATGGGCCCCAGCTACGCTTGCCTCTTTGTTGGGTACGTCGAACAATCCTTGTTCTCGGCGTACCAGGGCCCCATCCCCGACCTCTACCTCCGTTACATCGACGACTGTTTTGGTGTCACCTCCTGCACCCACACACAACTGACTGACTTCATTCATTTCACCACCAACCGGCACTCATTTCACCATCCGGCACTCAAATACACTTGGACCATTTCCGACATTTCCCTACCATTCCTTGACCTCACCATCTCTATTGCAGGTGATGCGCTCCTGACCGACATCCACTACAAACCAACTGACTCCCACAGCTACCTGGACTACTCTTCCTCCCACCCTGCCTCCTGTAAGGGCTCCATCCCCTATTCCCAATTCCTCCGTCTACGCCGCATCTGCTCCCAGGATGAGGTGTTCCACACCAGGTCATCACAAATGGCCTCATTCTTCAGAGAACGGGGATTCCCCTCCCCCACTATTGATGAGGCTCACACCAGGGTCTCCTCCATACCCCGCAACACTGCCCTCTTTCCCCATTCCCCCACTCGCAAACAGGGCAGAGTCCCCCTGGTCCTCACCTTTCACCCCACCAGCCGGCAAATACAACACATAGTCCTCTGCCAGTTTCGCCACCTCCAACGTGACCCCTCCACCCGCCACATCTTCCCATCTCCCCCCCTGTCTGCCTTCCGCAAAGACCGCTCCCTCCGCAACTCCCTTGTCAATTCTTCCCTCCCCTCCCGCTCTACCCCTTCACCGGGCACTTTCCCTTGCAACCGCAAGAAATGCAACATTTGTCCCTTCACCTCCCCCCTCCACTCCTTTCAGGGACCCAAGCAGTCCTTCCAGGTCCGACAGAGGTTCACCTGCACCTCCTCCAACCTCATCTACTGCATCCGCTGCTCCAGATGCCAGATGATCTATATCGGTAAGACCAAGCGGAGGCTTGGCGATCGTTTCGCCGAACACCTCCGCTCGGTCCGCAAAAACCAACCCGACCACCCAGTGGCTCAGCACTTCAACTCCCCCTCCCATTCCGTATCCGACCTCTCGGTCCTGGGCCTCCTCCACGGCCAGAGTGAGCAACACCGCAAGTTGGAGGAACTGCACCTCATATTCCGCTTGGGAAGTCTGCATCCTTTGGGCTTGAACATTGATTTTTCTCAATTCTGTTAACCCTTGCTGTCTCCTCCCATTCCCACCTCTCCCTCAGCCCTCGGGCCCTGGCATTCCCTCTATATCTATCTCCCTCCCCCACCCTAGTCGCACTAGCTTCTCATTTTCACACCACAAACAGCTTACAATAGCTTGTTCCCTTTATCATCAATACTTTTTTGCATATCTTACATTCATTGTTCTTTATCTCTCCACATCACCGTCTATATCTCTCGTTTCCCTGATCCCTGACCAGTCTGAAGAAGGGTCTCGACCCGAAACGTCGCCTATCTCCTTCGCTCCTTAGATGCTGCTGCACCCGCTGAGTTTCTCCAGCTTTTTGTGTAACCTTTTGTCTTTTATTAACAGGGCATTCTGTATAGCAAGGGGGACTTGTTAGAGAGCCTTTGTTTTGTAGGTGTTGGGTGTAAGAGTGCAGGTGTAAGCATGTTAGGCCTCTTTTTTTTTGTCTTATTTGAGTGTTTGATTCGATGACAGAGTTCGGCACATAAATATGCACAAATGCAAGCATTGTTTGAATTCTGCACCTCAGTAACTGAGGTTGATATGACATTGGTTCTGCCGTGGGGATGATATCAAATGAACCATTTGGTACTTGTCCTGTAGATTAGCTTTACAGCAGGATGTTTGTAGGTAGTGGAGTGTAATGTTATGGTGAGAAAGGTCAAGAAAAGTAATGGGGTGATATTGCAGCTCTGCCCTGTGATTGCGAATGTTGTGGGTTCGTTGATTGAGACCATGACATTTTTTAGTTTAGAGATACAGTGCAGAAACATGCTCTTCGGCCCACACCGACTAGCGATCCCCGCACGCTAACACTATCCTACACACGCGAGTGACAATCTACATTTATACCACGCCAATTAACCGACACACCTGATTATGCTTGTAACTTTGCTGAGGCAGCGTGAGGTGTCAACGGAAGGGAGGTTGGTTTGTTTAGGAAGGAACTGCAGATGCTGGTTTACATTGAAGGTAGACACAAAACGCTGGAGTAACTTGGCGATAGGCAGCATATCTGCAGAGAAGGAACGGGTGACGTTTTGGGCGGAGGCTCTTCTTCATATTGTTCAGAATTTGGATATACAATTTCTTGTGGTCTTGGATGGAGCTGTTCCCAAACCATGCTGTGATGCATCCTGATAAAATGCTTTCAATGGCGCATCTGTAGAAGTTGGTGAGAGTAGTTGGGGACATGCTGAACTTTCTAAGGAAGTGGAGGCGTTGGTGTGCTTTCTTTGCCATTGCTTCAGTATGGGTGGTCCGGGAAAGGTTGTTGGTGATATTTACCCTAGGAATTGGAAGCTTTCAACCATTTCTACACATGCAAACTGTATGCGTACCTCTTCGCTTCTTGAAGTCGATCACTATCTCCTTTGTCTTGCTGTCATTGAGAGAAAGGTTGTTGTCGCGACGCCAGTTCATGAGGTTCTCAATCTCCTTCTTATACTCCGTCCACCATTATTTGATATCCGGCTCACAATGGTGGCGTCATCTGCGAATTTGTAAAATTAATTAGAGTTGTCCATGTGGGTGTACAAAGAGTAAAGAAGGGGGCTGAGAACACAATGCTAACTCTCATGCTAACTTCTTAATGTGGGATGGCATGAACAATATGTTTGCAGTTCAACGTCACATACTAAACATCCGGATGTAAGGTCATAGTTCATGTGTCTCTTCATGGGGCAACTTCCAACAGTCAGAATTTGCACTCCTACAGCCGAAAGAATGTTATCAAATAAGCATGCAGTCATTTGTTGGGACAGTATGATAATATTAAGCCTTTGCTTAATTTCTTGCCTTTTAAAAATAATATTTGTATGTGTGAGCCTTTGTCTCTTTTATACATATCCCAAAAGCAAAATTTTGCAGATCCTGGGAATGTGAAGTTTAAAACACAAAATATAGGAATAGTCGGGTAATGTCAGTGGAAACCTTTAATCGTATTTGATCGCAGGCCAGAAATGTATTGTAATATTTAATGATGGGTACATTTTCCTTGATATTGTTTTAAATTTTCGTGTGGCAATTGATGCACCTAAAAGATTTATTGCTCGTTAAATTTTTTGGGTGATCCTATTTGTTGTGGACGTGAGGTGATATGAGGAAAAAATAATTGTGCTTTTCCACCAAAACCTGGAAGAGATTTGTTCTCCGTTTTAATATTCGATACAGCGGGAGGAAGAGGGAGGGGGGTAGAGAAGAAGGGGGCATCTCCCTTCCCCTCCCCCACCCCATCTCCCTCCTCCTCATTCCCCTCATCCTCCTCCCATTCCCTGCCCCAGGACCTACCCAGGTCGCAGAGCAGCGGCAGGGTTCTCGTACTCAGCCCGGCCCTGACTTGGTTCCAGCGGCACCTTTTTTTTTTCCGGCCCCGGGCTCGGCACTCAGTCCAGCACGAGCACCAGGCTCGGCTGCAGCCAGGGCCCATGGCTTGACCCTCGCTACCAGGTGTTGGGCGCCGGCTGTGGCCGCCACGCGAGTGCGCTGGAGTGCCTCTACCTCCCGCACTCCCTCCCGGAGTGTCCCGTCCTGCCTTGCGATTCGATTGTGATGTCACTTGGGGTATTTTTCCCAAAATGGGTGATTTCTGGCTTTAAAAAAAAACTTTAAACGATTTAAAAAGTGCGGAAATATAGGTGGGAATGCGACGGGAAAATGTTTATCGCCTCGACGGGAAAAATATGAGTAGAATGTATGAAAATGGGAAGGCTGTGGTCTAGTGTTTGGAATTGAAATTGGCACACACTCAAACACACAGACAGCCACAAACAAGACAAAGAATTTTAATAATCGAATAGATGGAAATACACATGAGATTTGATATCGGTTAACCTGTTGTAATTTTTTTTTTAGATGAGCATGACGCTGTACAGAAGAAAACGTTCACAAAATGGATTAATATGCGCTTTGTAAAGGTAAGGTTGGCATGAATCTTCGAAGACTGAACATTGCTATCTGGAACATCTCCAGCTGCTATTAAGGCAAACATGAAGCTTCAGAAGTATTTTGTGATGTGCAAAGAGATTTGAGTGAGAAATATCAGCAGCCGTTTTCTAGGTGTGAGGCCACAGATCGCCTCAACAGTGTTGTCTGAATTTTGATAAGTAGGTTGGTTGGAGTATACTGTGATCTGTTTTCTATTGTTTTTGGAAATAGAATTCCACGTTTGTTTACACAGATGCATTTTTAATGCAGTTGTTACTGAGGGACATCGAGTGCTGGGAATTGGCACATGCTGTTCCCTCTTGTATAAGTTTTTCCATGAAAGAGCCACTTCCTGCCCTATTCTTCCGAAGGCATTTGGCAAGCTACCTGTTTGGTGTCTGTGTGTACTTTTATTGTAGAGCAATGTGGTATAAAGAGCTATTGCCTCCATTTCCTTGGCAGCTTTCAGGTTTGTTGCACTTTGCGAACTTGTAAAATTTGATGTAAAAGTTCCAACAGAATGTGTAGTTGCTTAGAAAAGTGCATTGTACTGTACATAATAGTGTTTATAATGGTCGTTGTAACTTTGAGAACTGAGCGCTAGAGTGGTGTGATTTGTGTCATGTGATATATTCATTACCTTGCCAGTCTATCGTGTCTATGTGTGAGTATGCGCAGTGTACTTTAGTAAAATAAAGAAGACTCACACTGGCAACAATGTACTGAAAACCTGTGCTTGTTTTCTATCCACATGCTACTGCCATAATATCTTGCATGCATCACAGGAAGAGGCCCCTTGACCAACTCTGACCTGCCTGCACATAATCCACATCCACTCATTCCCTGTATATCTCAAAAGCCTCTTAAACTCCATGAACACGTCTTCCTCCACCACCACTGCTGGCAGTGCGTTCCAAGCACTCAATACCATTTGTATATCTCCTTTAAACTATGCCCCTCTCACCTTAAAGCTATGCCTCTGGTATTCGATACTTCCACCCTGGGAGAAAAAAAATTGTGGGTCTGTCTCTGAGGCACAGCAGGGTAGTGTCAAGATCGTGATGGGGACTCAATAATTAGGGGACAAGAGGAGATTCTGAGGCAGTAAATGGGACATCAGAATGCTGTGCCTCGGGGATAGTGGTCACAATATTAACTTTAGGATTGGTTTGAAAAGGGGCAATTAGAAGGGGCCATGAAATGTCGTTGGCAAATCGGATTAATGAAAATCCCAAGGCTTTTTAGATGTACATGTGTACTAAATGGGTACTTTGGCGAGCCACATCTATCGGGCATTAAATCACGTGTTCACATAGATCCCGGTTAGGATTGGTTTGAATAGGGACAGATCTGAATGTTGGGGGAAGGTACTTAATTGGGGCATTGTCCTTCGGCAGGTGCTAAGGAAGGTAGATTGAGAGCAGTTGTTATTGGGTAAGTCCACGGATGACGAAGTTGTTTAAAGGCCAGTTGATCAAAGTGCTGGAATGTTCCAGTGAGGAGGAGGGATAAGGACGGCAAGGTAAGGGAACAATGGATAACCAAGGAGGTTGTAAATTTGGTCTGTGAGAAAAAGGAAGCATATATCAAGTTTAACAAGATAGACACAAAGCTGAAGTAACTCAGCAGGACAGGCAGCATCTCTGAAGAGAAGGAATGGGTGACATTTCGGATCGAGACCCTTCTTCAGACTGGATTTGATTTGAGTGTGAAGAAGGGTCTTGACCCGAAACGTCACCCATTCCTTCTCTCCAGAGATGCTGCCTGTTCCACTGAGTTTTACTCCAGATCTTCGGTTTAAACCAGCATCTGCAGTTCCTTCCTACATATCAGGTGACTTTAGACGGTTCTTATGAAGAATATAAAGTGAATAAGAAAAATACTCGTGTGGCAATTAGAAGGGGCCATGAAATGTCGTTGACAAATCGGATTAATGAAAATCCCAAGGCTTTTTAGATGTACATGTGTACTAAATGGGTACTTTGTATCAGTTTTCACCGAGGAGAAGGACTTGGAGCAGGGGTCGGCAACCTCGTTCTGCATAGGGGCCAGGATGCATGCCTGTGAGCAGATGGCGGGCCACATCTATCGGGCATTAAATCACGTGTTCACATAGATCCCGGCCCTTCAAGGAAGCCACCTGAAGCACTGGCCCCTAGTTACTCACTCGGTCCTGGACTATTGATAACCCCAATCCCAACAGTGAAGCCCAGGATGCGGTACGGCCAGAGCTCGGTGCTTGGCCGCGCTTGCTGCTCGCCGCTGCTCACCGGTTCTGCTGTTGCTGCCGCCAGCAAAGGCCTCCTTTCGTCACCACGCCTGGGCGCCGCGGCCTCTGGTCCGGGAGGTACCGTAGATGATGGAAGTCTGCGGGCCG
This sequence comes from Okamejei kenojei, assembly GCA_035221665.1. NCBI lineage: Eukaryota > Metazoa > Chordata > Chondrichthyes > Rajiformes > Rajidae > Okamejei > Okamejei kenojei. Next base: position 93,817,642 of record CM069138.1, read on the forward strand.
GATGATCACGGGGAAAAAAATACCCCTGTGGACCAGATGATTTCGGGTTACGGGGCATTCTGCACGGGGGCTGGAGGTTGCCGTTTCCGGACTTGGAGGGTGACGAGATCAGTGTACAGAATACAAATAAGCTAAGGTAGTTTGAGATCGAGAAGGAGATGGTGCTGAGGCTCTTGGAGAACCTTAAGCCAAATAAGTCCCCAAGGCCTGATGGGGGGGTCTATCCCAGGTTATTGAGTGAGGAAAGGGAGGAGATTATGGGGGCTTTGATGAGGATATTTATTTCTTCTCTCGCCACAGGCAAGGTCCCGGAGGACTGGAGGGTGACCAATGTTATTCCTTTGTTTAAGAAAGGAAGTAGAGAGAATCCAGGGAACTACGTCAGTGAACCTCGCGTTAATGCATTTGCAGTACAGCGTAGGTTCACGAGATTGATCCCTGGGAAGGCGGGACTGTCATATGAGGAAAGATTGAAAAGACTAGGCTTGTATTAATTGGAGATTAGAAGGATGAGGGGGGTCTTATAGAAACATAAAATTATAAAAGGACTGGACAAGCTCGATGCAGGAAAAATTTTCCCAATGTTGGGCGAGTCCAGAACCAATAGACAATAGGTGCAGGAGTAGGCCAATTGGCCCTTCGAGCCAGCACCGCCATTTAATGTGATCATGGCTGATCATCCCCAATCAGTACCCCGTTCCTGCCTTCTCCCCATATTTTGAAGAGCCCTATCTGGCTCTCTCTTGAAACCAGAGAACCTGCCTCCACCGTCCTCTGAGGCAGAGAATTCCACAGACTCGCCACACTCTGTGTGAAAAAGTGTTTCCTCGTCTCCGTTTTAAATGGCCAGGGGCCACAGTCTTAGAATAAAGGGGAGGCCATTTAAGAGTGAGACGAGAAAAAACTTTTTCACCCAGAGAATTGTGAATTAGTGGAATTCCCTGCCACAGAGGGCAGTGGAGGCCAAATCACTGAATGGATTTAAGAGAGTTAGATAGAGCTCTTGGGGCTAGTGGAATCAAGGGATATGGGGAGAGGACAGGCACGGGTTATTGATTGGGGACGATCAGCCATGATCACAATGAATGGCGGTGCTGGCTCGAAGGGCCGAATGGCCTTCTCCTGCACCTATTTTCTATGTTTCTAATGGTAGGGAAACGAAGGGAGAGGATTTTTCGAGATAGGGTTTACTCCCATTTGGAAGAGAATTAGTTAAATAGGGACAACCAGCATGACTTTGTGCGTGGCAGAACGTGTCTCACGAACTGGGTTGAGTTTTTTGGGAGATGACAAAGAAGATTGATGGCGGTGGGGCAGTGGATGTAGTAGACCATGGATTTTAGTTCTGCTTTTTCCAAGGGCCGTCATGGTAGGCTTACCCATTTGGTTGAGATTTACGGGATTTATGATGCCTTGGTCGTATCGTTTCTGAGCTGGCATATTCATAGAAGACGAGGGTGTGCTGGAAGGTAAATATTCTAGCTGGTGGTCTATGACCAGTGGAGTTCCGCACGAATCTGCAGAGAACTTTGCTGTTTGTGAGAGGGTGAAGATGAAATCAGATGTGTCGGTGTTACACTTGATCAAAATGGCTGCTGAGGCATGAGGAGGAACTGGCTAAAGTTGACTGGTAGGGGACCCTAGCAGGAATGATGGTGGAACAGCCATGGTAGGAATTTCTAGGAATAATTTGGTAGATGCAGGATCTTTTCATTCTAAAGAGGAAAAAGATCCTAAGTGGGCAATGAGACGACCGTGGCTGACAAGGGAAGTCACAGACAGCATAAAAGTAAAGGAGAAGGCTTATAACGTTTGCTTTCAAAAAACAACCGAAGGCAACGAAAAAGGCAATACAGGGAGAAAAGGTGAAATAATGATAGTATGCTGAGCCAATAATATGAAAGAGGATAGCAAAAGTTTCATTAGATATATAAAGAGTAAGAAAGAGGCAAGAATGGACTGCTAGAAAATGATGCTGGAACAGTGAACATTGGGAATAAGGAAATGACAGATGAATTAAATCAGTTTACTGCGGCAGCCTTCACAGCTAAAGACATTCGCAGTGTATCTAAATGTGAAGCAAAAGAGTGTAAGCTATAGGCCAGTTGGCCTGACATCAGTGGTTGGTAAGATTTTAGAGTCCATTATAAAGGATGAGGTTTCTGAGTACTTCGAAGCACACAACAAAATAGGCGGCAGTCAGCATGGTTTTGTGAATGGGAGATCTTGCCTGTTGGTGTTCTTTGAGGAAGTAAATAACAGGATAGACAAAGGGGAGTCAGTGGATGTTGTTTACCTGGTACTTTCAGAAGGCCTTTGATAAGGTGCCGCATGTGAGGCTGCTAATGTAGATGAGAGCCCATGGTATCAGCGGTAAGATACCAGCATGGACAGCAGGTTGGCTGAATGGCAATGATGGTGGCTTTTTATGGTTGGCTGCCAGTGACTAGTGGTATTCTGCAGGGGTCAGTGCTGGGGTTACTACTCTTCAAGATGTATATTAATGATTTAGATGAAGAAATTGAAGGCTTTATGGCCAAGTTTGCAAATAATACAAAGATGAGTGTAGGGCCAGATAGTGTAGAGAAAGCAGGGACTGCAGAAGGTTTGGACAGATTGGGAGAGTGGGCAAAGAAGTAGCAGAAAGAATACAGTGTAGCAAAGTGTGGAGTCATGCATCTTGGTGTGAATAAACGCATAGACTATTTTCTAAATGGGGACAGGTCAGAGACCGGAGGTGCAAAGGAATTTGAGAATGCTGGTGCAGTTGATTTGCAAGTCAAATCAGTAGTAAGAAAGGCAAATGTAATGCTATCATTTATTTTGATAGGACTAGAATATAAAAACAGGTCTCACACGGGTCAGACAGCATTTGGAGTATTGTGAGCAACGTTGGACCCATATCTCAGGAAGGATGTGCTGGCATTGGAGAGGGTTCAGAGGAGATCCATGAGTGATCCCAGGAACGATTGGGTTAATATATGATGAGTGTTTAACAGCACAGTGCCGGTACTCACTGAAGTTTAGAAGAATGACGGGGGACCTCATTGAAACTTACTGAATAGTTACATTGAAACATAGAAATATAGAAAATAGGTGCAGGAGTAGGCCATTTGGCCCTCCGAGCCTGCACCGCCATTAAATATGACTATGGCTGATCATCCAACTCAGTATCCTGTACCTGCCTTCTCTCCATACCCCCTGACCCCTTTAACCACAAGGGCCACATGTAACTCCCTCTTAAATATAGCCAATGAACTGGCCTCAACTACCTTCTGTGGCAGAGAATTCCAGAGACTCACCACTGAAAAATGTGTGAAAAATGTTTTCCTCATCTCGGTCCTAAAGGAATTCCCCCTTATCCTTAGACTGTGACCCCTTGTTCTGGACCTCCCCAACATCAGGAACAATCTTCCTGCATCTAGCCTATCCAACCACTTAAGAATTTTGTAATTTCTATAAGATCCCCCCTCAGTCTTCTAAATTCTTGCGAGTACAAGCCAAGTCTATCCAGTCTTTCCTCATATGAAAGTCCTGACATCCCAGGAATCAGTCTGGTGAACCTTCTCTGTACCTGCTCTATGGCAAGAATGTCCTTCCTCAGATTTGGGGACCAAAACTCCAGGTGTGGTCTCACCAAAACCCTGTACAACTGCAGTACAACCTCCCTGCTCCTATACTCAAATCCTTTCGCTATGAATGCTAACATACCATTTGCTTTCTTCATTGCCTGCTGCACCTGCATGCCTACTTTCAATGATTGGTGTACCATGACACCCAGGTCTCGTTGCATCTCCCCTTTTCCTAATTTGCCACCATTCAGATAATAGTCTACCCTCCTGTTTTTGCCACCAAAGTGGATAACCTCACATTTATCCACATTATGCTGCATCTGCCATGCATTTGCCCACTCACCCAGCCTATCCAAGTCACCTTGCAGCCTCCTAGCATCCTCCTCACACCTAACACTACCCCCCAGCTTAGTGTCATCCGCAAACTTGGAGATGTTGGATTCAATTCCCTCGTCCAAATCATTAATATATATTGTAAATAGCTGGGGTCCCAGCACTGAGCCTTGCGGTACCCCACTAGTCACTGCCTGCCATTCTGAAAATAACCCGTTTACTCCTACCCTTTGCTTACTGTCTGCCAGCCAGTTCTCTATCCACATCAATACTGAACCCCCAATACCGTGTGCTTTAAGTTTGTATACTAATCTCTTAAGTGGGACCTTGTCGAAAGCCTTCTGAAAATCTAGATATAACATATCCACTGGTTCTCCCTTATCCACTACTAGTTACATCCTCGAAAAATTCTATAAGATTCGTCAGACATGATTTACCTTTCGTAAATCCATGCTGACTTTGTCCAATTATTTCACCACTTTCCAAATGTGCTGCTATCCCATCTTTAATAACTAGCAGTTTCCCCACTACCGATGTTGGACTAACTGGTCTGTAATTCCCCGTTTTCTCTCTCCCTTTTTTACAAAGTGGGGTTACATTAGCTACCCTCCAATCCTTAGGAACTACTCCAGAATCTAAGGAGTTTTGAAAAATTATCACTAATGCATCCACTATTTCTGTGGCTACTTCCTTGAGTACTCTGGAATGCAGACTATCTGGCCCTGAGGATTTATTGGCCTTTAATCCATTCAATTTACCCAACTTCCCGGCTAACCTGGATTTCACTCAGTTCCTCCACCTTATTTGACCCCTGGTCCCCTGCTATTTCCGGCAGATTATTAGTGAAGACAGAACCAAAGTAGTTATTCAATTGGTCTGCCATGTCCTTGTTCACTACGATCCCCATTTCTGACTGCAAGGGACCTGCATTTGTTTTAACTAATCTCTTTCTCTTCACTTATCTATAAAAGCGTTTGCAGTCAGTTTTTATGTTCCCTGCCAGTTTTCTTTCATAATCTATTTTCCCTTTCCTAATTAAGCCCTTTGTCCTCCTCTGCTGTACTCTGAATTTCTCCCAGTCCTCTGGTAGGCTGTTCTGGCTAATTTGTATGCTTCTTCATTTGTTTTTATACTATCCCTGATTTCCCTTGTTAGCCATGGATGCACTACCTTCCCTGATTTATTCTTTTGCCAAACTGGGATTGTTTGTAGTTCATCCATGCAGTCTTTAAATACCTTCCATTGCACATCCACTGTCAACCCTTTAAGAATCACTTGCCAGTCTATCTTGGCCAATTCACGTCTCATACCTTCAAAGTTACCTTTGTTTAAGTTCAGAACCCTTGTTTCTGACTTAATTATATCACTATCCATCCTAATGAAGAACTCAACCATATTATGGTCACTCTTGCCCAAGGGGCCACGCACATCAAGACTGCTAACTAACCCTTCCTCATTACTCAATACCCAGTCTAATATAGCTTGCTCTCTCGTTGGTTCCTCTACATGTTGGTTTAGAAAACTATCCCGCATACATTCCAATAAATCCTCTTCCTCAGCACCCCTGCCCATTTGATTCACCCAATCTATATGTAGATTGAAGTCACCCATTATAACTGTTTTTACCCTTGTTGCACGCATTTCTAATTTCCTGTTTGATGCCATCCCAACTCCACAACTACTGTTAGGTGGCTTGTACACAACTCCCACTAGCGATTTCTGCCCCTTCGAGTTTTGCAGCTCTACCCATATCGATTCCACATCTCCAAGCTAATGTCCTTTCCTTTCTATTGCATTAATCTCCTCTCTCACCAGCAACGCTACCCCACCTCCTTTTCCTTTCTGTCTATCCCTCCTGAATATTGAATATCCCTGGATGTTCAGCTCCCAGCCTTGGTCCCCCTGGAGCCATGTCTCCGTGATCCCAACTATAGCATAGTCATTAATAGCTATCTGCACATTCAACTCGTCCACCTTATTACTAATGCTCCTTGCATTGAGACACAAAGCCTTCAGGCTTGTTTTTACAGCACTCCTACACCTTATACAATTATGTTGACAAGTGGCCCATTTTGATTTTTGCCCTGGAAACCCACCACCTCTTATTCTCTGTTTATTATTTTTTTCTTCTTTCCCTCCTGCATGTTGGGTTTGAGTGCTTCCCTTCTGTGCCTCCTGCCTCAGACCCTGTCTGCTAGCTTTCTCTATTTGAGTCCCTCCCCCCAACCGTTCTAGTTTAAAGTCCCCCCAGTAGCCTTTGCAAATTTCCCTGCCAGGATACTGGTCCCCCTCGGGTTCAAGTGCAACCCGTCCTTTTTATACAGGTCACTCCTTCCCCAAAAGAGGTTCCACTGATCCAGAAACTTGAATCCCTGTCTGGACAGATTGGATGTGGAGTTAGAACGCCTGGATAGATTGGATGTGGAGTAGATGTTTCCACTAGTGGGTACAGATCTAGTCCCAGCGGTCATAGCCTCAAAATAAAAGAGTACCTTTAGGAGGAGATGAGGAGGATTTTTTTTTTTAGTTAGAGGGTGGTGAATCTGTGGAATTCGCTGCCACAGATGACTGTGGAGGAATGGACATTTTTGTACTTTTTTGTATATATTTTTGTAAAAGGCAGAGATTGACAGATTCTTTCTTTTAAAATTTTTTTATTAGTTTTTTTTCAAAATCAAAAACAAAACAGCAACAAAAATAATGATAAGCATAACAATGATATTGATACATAAGGATCAGGATTACATTAATATACATTGAATATAGACCTCCCGGTCTCTATGTAAATATAGTTAAGTGTTTAAAAGAGAACGTATATATAAAAGCAAAAATATAAAAAGAAAAAAGGAGAAAAAACAAAAACTCCTAAACTAGAGAGAGAAAAAAAAGCAAAACAGAATCTGAGCTACAAAGAATTTCTATAATTTAAGTCCCTGTTTGTCGTCAAGTCCGCTCCACCGTATACAGGTAAAATAATTTTTATAACAATTGGAGAGGGGACAATTTATGTTGTGTGAAAGTGTTGAATAAAGCTTCCCCAAGTCCATTCAAATTTAACCAAGGGTTCAACAATGTCACTCCTAATTTTTTCTAAATTTAAACATGATATCGTTTCAGAGTACCAATGGAGTGTGGTCGGAGGATTAGTGTCTTTCCATTTAAATAAAATAGATCTTCTGGCAATTAATGTGGTAAAAGCAATCAGCCAATGGGCGGAACGGGACAGATGAGTAGAATCTAACATTGGCAGCACAAAACATGCAGTAATAGGATGAGGTTGTAAATTCATACCTAAAACTACAGAAATAGTATCAAAAATGTATTTCCAATATTTTTCCAAAAGTGGGCAGAACTAAAACATATGAGTCAATGAGGCCATTCAGAATTAATCTGTCACAGGTAAGATTTATATGACCATAAAAACGAGCTAACTTACCTTTTGACATATGGGCTCTGTGAACCACCTTGAATTGTATCAGAGCGTGTCTTGCACACATTGAGGAAGTATTAACTAATTGAAGAATCCTCTCCCATTTCTCTATAGGTAGAGAAGTTTGGCGTTCTCTTTCCCAGTCATTCTTAATTTTATCAAATGTATCTATTTGTAATTTCAAAATCAACTCAAATAGTCGTGATTAAACCTTACAGATTAGGGTTAAAATGTAAATTTTTTTTCCAAGATTTCGGTTTGATGTGGTAACGGAAAAAAGGGTAGAGTAACCCTAAAAAAATGTTTAATTTGTAAATATCTAAAGAAATGTGAGTTAGGTAGATTATATTTATTGGAGAGTTGTTCAAAAGACAAAGCAACCATCCAAAAACAAATCACGAAAAGCTGCTAAATCCCTTCCTCTTCCATAACAGAAAGGCTTGATCAGTACTAGAAGGTTGGAAGAAAAAATTAGATATGATAGGACTCGATAAGATAAAATCATTCAATCCAAAAAACTTACGAAATTGAAACCATATTCGGAATGCATGTCTTATTATTGGGTTATTCGTATATTTATTCAATCTCGTAATTGTAAAAGGTAACAAGGCCCCTAGAATAGAAGCCAATGATAGCCCTTGCATAGAATCATGTTCAAGATTTATCCATCCTGGGCATTGGGTATCTTCTAAATCTTTTGTCCAAAACGTTAGATAGCGAGCATTAACTGCCCAATAGTATAATCTAAGGTTCGGCAGTGCCAAACCACCATCTTTTTTTGATTTCTGTAAGTATTTTCTACATAGTCTGGGATTTTTATTCTACCATATATATGAAGAAATTTTGGAGTATATATTTTTGTACAAGGCGGAGATTGACAGATTCTTAATTAGTACGGGTGTCAATGGTTATGGGGAGAAGGCAGGAAAATGGGCTTGAGAGAGAAAGCTGGATCAGCCATGATTGAAAGGCAGAATAGACTTGATGGGACGAATGGCATAATTCTGCTCCTTTAACGTACGAACAAACGTACATGTAAATGACTGAGACGTAATGTACTTGGGTTGGGGAGTAAGTTTGCTGACGATGCCAAAACTGGAGGAGTTGCAGACCCTGAGAAAGGCTATCAGAAGATACAGCGAGATGTAGATCAGGTGCAGAGATGGGTGGTAGAAATGGCAGATGGAGTTCAACCCGAACAACTGTGAGGTGTTGCACTTTGGGACGTTGAATGAATGGAGAGCGAATACAGTTAATGGCAAAACCCTTAACAGTATTGATGTGAAGAGGGACCTTATGGGCCTGTCCCACATGCAATTTTTTAGGCGACTACAGGCGACTAGGCTGTCGCCGGGGTATCGCCTGTATGTTCTCCCCAGTCGCCCAAAGAGTCATATCTTTTTCTGGTCGCTGCTGGATTTTGAACTGTTCAAAACTTTTTGGCGACAGTCGGCGCCGGTGGGCTGGACGCCAACGATCGTATCCTGACGTAGTTTGTCGCTGGGGTGAGGTACGTTGTCGCCGGTGCTGACTTTGGTGAATTCCATTGGCGACTACCTACGTCAACCGGCAACAGGTACCGGCGACTGAATGGTCTTACCTTGTGGTAGCTTGTCACAGGTGGGCGCAAGTTGTCGTAGGTGGATGACCTAATGGGTCACCGGTTGTCGGTAGCTTGCCGTAACTTGATGTCGACTAGGGGGTAGGTTGTTGCAGACATTGGCGTATACATTGTTGTAGGGGGGGGGGGTCCAGTCGCCAGTTTTTTGGCGACCTGCTGTGACTATGATAGTCTCTGGCAGTTGCCCCAAACAATCGCCTAAGTGGGACAGGCCCATTAGAGTCCAGGTCATAGCTCACTAAAGATGGCAGCACAGGTGGCGAAGGCATATGGTATGCTTGCCTTTATTGCTAGAAGCATTGAATATCAGATTTAGGAAGTCATGATGCAGTTCTATAAGATTTTGGTTTTGGCTGCCTTTTGCAGTGTTAAATGCATTTCTGGTTGCCTCATTACACTAAAGATTTGGTCCATCGAGTCTACTCCATCATTCAATTGAGGAAGTTGCCAGGAATCTAGGTCCTGAGCTACAGGGCGAAGGTTGAGCAGGCTGTGACTCTATTCCTAGAAGCGCAGGACGATGAGGAGTGATCTTAGAGACGTGTACAAAATCATGACAGGGAATTGATTGGGTAGACGCACAGAGTCTCTTTCCCAGAGTAGGGAACTCAAGAACCAGAGGACATTGGTTTAAGGTGAGAAGAGAAGATTTAATAGGAAGCTGAGGGGTAACTTTTTCACACAAATGGTGGTGGATGTGTCAAGTCATGTCATGTCAATTGTATTTCTATAGCACATTTAAAAACAACTCTCATTGACCAAAGTGCTCTACATCAGTGCAGGTACTAACGTGCTACATACAGTCTACATAGATCAACAATACATACATAAATACATAATTACAGCGCTCCCTCAGGGGACCTCAAGAAACACTTGGAACAAGCAGCTGGAGGAGGTAGTTGAGGCAGGTACTATCACAACGTCTAAGAAACATTTAGACAGGTACATGGATAGGACGGGTTTGGAAGGATGTGGCCAAGCATAGGCAGGTGGGACTAGTATAGATGGGACAGTTGGGCTGAAGGGCCTGTTTTCATACTGTATGACTCCATGACTATCTCTGAAAAGACAGGGCTGCCAACTCTCCGGCTTTGAGCGTGAGAGTCACGCATTTCAACCAATTCTCATGCCCTCACACTGTTGACAGAATTCTCACGCTGTCTTCAGTCCTTGCACAGCAAAGATCCTATAGCGGAGCTATATGATTTTTGCTACACAGTTTGTCTCTGCGCCACACGGCAGTGATCTGCCCGGTCTGGAGAAGCGTGTTGGTCACAGGCAGCGGGTGTCAGCGGCTCTGTGTGCAGGCTGCGAGTGCTGTGCTGCCGGCCGCCGCTGCAGCCTCGCTCCCTCCCTCCCACCCTCCCTGCTGCCCTTCAACTCACACGGCAGCGCCGACGTGCCTATCCATGCAACACCGTGCCCGCCAGACTTCCGCATTGGGCGTCCGGGAGAGAGAGGGAGGGGATAAAGAGTGTGTGTGTGTGTGTGTGTTTGTATGTGTCTGAGAGTGTGTGTGTGTGTGTGTTCCTTTGTATGTGTCTCCCTGTGTGTCTGTCTGTCTCCGTGTGTGTGTGTCTCTTCCTGTGTGTGTGTCTGTCTGTCTCCCTGTGTGTGTCTCTTCCTTTGTGTATGTGTCTCCCTGTGTGTGTGTGTGTTGTCACAAAATTGTTTTAGAGGGGAGTAAAAACTATAAGGGGAATATAAGTTGAATGCATAGTCTTTTTCCCGGGAGATGTGATTCAAGAACTATAGGGCATTGGTTTAAAGCAGGGCTGTCAAACTACCGGCCCGCGGGATTTCTTTGGGGGGGAAAAAAGTAGTTTAGTTTCTCCCGTGCAGATGAGGTGAGAATAGGACCTGTTTTGCTTAACAAATAGTATAGGAAGGACTTGCAGAAGCTCGTTTAAACTGAAGATAGACACTAAAAAGACACACAGCAGGACAGGCAGCATCTATGGAGAGAAAGAATGGGTGATGTTTCGGGTCGAGACCTTCAGACTGAAGGGGTTGAAAACCAGCCATAAGGACAGAAATCACAATCATGTGTTCATCTTTATTGACGTGACATCATAATAAATATATTACAGAAACAATAATTTAATGGGGTAGCACGGTGGCGCTGCGGTAGAGTTGCTTCCTACTACCACATGGGTTTTCTCTGGATATTCCGGTTTCTCCCATATCCGAAAGAAGTGCAGGTTTGTAGGTTAATTGGCTTCTGTAAATTGTCCCTGGCGTGATGGATGGAACTGGTGTATGATAGATTGCAGGTCGGTGTGGACTTGTTGGGCTGAAGGGCCTGTTTCCATATATATTTTTTACATATATTTTAATTTCATTGAACCATATATGATTGAATATGTGGCATTTTCGTCTTGTTTCTATATTCAAAGGGTAAGGTTGATTAATTTATTTGTGCAAAACAGTGATGGAAGTCCGACTCTTGCCTTGTTTCTCTGTGTTTTTCTGCATATATATGCATAACAGCATGAATAATAATCTGATTTCCATACATGAATATAATAATTCATGTGCTGCACCTGTTGATCAGAGCCCTGCTGTACTGTGGAATGTAATTAGGAATGTAGTTTAGCCTAACCTTATTCATACCTAATCCAATTTAAAGCATAAATGTTGCATTCAATTGTAAGTACATTATGCACCAGATTGCACAATTTCAGGCTGAAAAATGCGAAAGCTCTCTACTGTGGGAGGGGACACCCCCCCCCCCCCCTGCACTCCCCCCCCCCCCCCCCCCCCCCCCCCCCCCCCCCCCCCCCCCGGTCGCTATTCTCCCTCGCAATTTCTCACTCTCAACTCTTGCCCGATGTTGGCAGCCCTGGGGAAGATGAGTAGTGATTTGGAAACAGTGAATATCGACATGCTTGATTATGAGTTTCATTTCAAGATTCAGCGCAAATACAGGCCCTTCGACCCACCGAGTCTGCGCTGACCAGCAATCCTCGCATGCTTACACTATCCTACACACACTGGGGACAATTCAAATTATACCAAGCCAGTTAACTTACAAACATGTTTGTATTTGGAATGGACTCTTGTGCTTGTAAGAAGCAGTTCCACTGCAATATTTTATAGTTATTTTATCGATGATGACAAAACAGTACATTAGTTATAAATATTGGGTGAGTTAAAAGCTTTGTTCATCAGTTTTGTTTCCGAGTTTAGAAGAAGAGTTAACTATAAGGGTTGTGCAGTGAATTGCTCACATCGTATATAAATGAACGTGCATTTTTTCCCAGGACTAAGCTGTGATGATCTGACGCCAAAGACAGAAGAGCAGTTAGAAACATATAAAATAGGTGCAGGAGGAGGCCATTCGGCCCTTCGAACCAGCACCGCCATTTATTGCGATCATAGCTGATCGTCCCCTATCAATAGCCCGTGCCTGCCTTCTCCCCATATCCCTTGATTCCACTAGCCCCTAGAGCTCTATCTAACTCTCTCTTAAATCCATCCAGTGATTTTGCCTCCACTGCCCTGTGTGGCAGGGAATTCCATAAATTCACAACTCTCTGGGTGAAAACGTTTTTTCTCACCTCCGTCTTAAATGACCTCCCCTTTATTCTAAGACTGTGGCCCCTGGTTCTAGACTCGCCCAACATTGGGAACATTTTTCCTGCATCTAGCTTGTCCAGTCCTTTTATAATTTTATGTTTCTATAAGATCCCCCCCTCATCCTTCTAAACTCCAGTGAATACAAGCCTAGTCTTTTCAATCTTTCCTCATATGACAGTCCCGCCATCCCAGGGATCAATCTCGTGAACCTACGCTGCACTGCCTCAATCACAAGATGTCCTTCCTCAAATTAGGAGACCAAAACTGTACACAATACTCCAGATTTGGTCTCACCAGAGCCCTATACAACTGCAGAAGAACCTCTTTACTCCTATACTGAAATCCTCTTGTTATGAAGGCCAATATTCCATTAGCTTTCTTCACTGCCTGCTGTACCTGTAAGCCAACTTTCAGTAACCGTTGCACAAAGACGCCCAGGTCTCGCTGCACCTCCCCCGTGCCTAACCTAACCCCATTGAGATAATAATCTGCCCACTTGCTTTTGCCGCCAAAGTAGATAACCTCACATTTATCTATATTATGCTGCATCTGTCACGCATTTGCCCACTCACTCAACCTGTCCAGGTCACCCTGCAGCCTTCTAACATCCTCTTCACAGTTCACACTGCCACCCAGCTTTGTGTCATCTGCAAACTTGCTAGTGTAGCTCCTAATTCCCTCTTCCAAATCATTAATATATATGGTAAACAGTTGCGGCCCCGACACCGAGCCTTGCGTCCACTATTTCTAGAGCCACCTCCCTGAGGACCCTGGGATGCAGACCTTCAGGCCCAGGGGATTTATCATCCTTCAGTCCCATTAGCCAGTTCTGCAGAATGTTTTTCAAATTTGGCCCTTTTTAATTATGCGTTTCTGCTGCAGAATGGAAAACCACCGATCAAGGATTTATTTGATGACCTCCAAGATGGCCGAAAACTCTTGGATCTTCTGGAAGGGCTCACAGGACATGTGTTTGTGAGGAATTTTTATTTTTCTAACTACACAAAATTCAACTGCACTCTATGTTTTTACCATACAAAATTGGACCGATTTGCAATGATGCCATGTTTTCTTAGGCTGTTAAATGTGGGCACAGAGGTGCCTTAACGTTATTCAGGCTGCAGGGCTTTGTAAGCTAATACCTTCTGCTTCAGAAAGTTTTTGATAGAGACAATCTAGTTTTGCAGATTAGAATCTCTAAGGGTAATATGGAGACAGAAAACATTTTTCTCCAGCTTTGTTTGTCAGTTATCTTAACGGTTGAGATTAAAGTTGAAAGGGATGAGAATGTTTAAGCTGAAGAAGAATGCATTTAGGTTTAAAATGTTAATTCTGCTGAGGAGTTTTTTTTTTCTGCATCTGTTTCAAAGTCATTTTGTGGCAGCAGTAAAGATAATCTAATTCACTCGGCTCATAGTTCGCCAAATCTGCACATCTCTCCCATCTTGTGTTAGAAATGAGCATGTTGGGTCCACATTGTGTTTTTATCAAGAAATAATAAAACTATTGACAAAATTGCCTGATCAATGATCTTATAGAGGTGTATAAAATCATGAGAGGAATAGATTGGGTCGATGCACAGAGTCTTTTGCCCAGAGTGGGAGAATCGAGGACCAGAGGACATAGGTTCAAGGTGAAGAGGAAAAGATTTAATAGGAGTCTGAGGGATAACTTTTTCTACACAAAGTGTGGTGGGTTTACGGAACAAGCTGCCAGAGGAGGTAGTTGAGGCTGGGACTATCCCAACGTTTAAGAAACAGTTAGACTGGTTTCATGGATTGGATACGTTTGGAGGGATATGGACCAAACGCAGGCAGGTGGGACTAGTGTAGATGGGTCATGTTGGCCGGTGTGGGCAAGTTGGGCCGAAGGGCCTGTTTCCACACTGTGTCACTCTATGACTTTAAAATTAAACTCTATGTGGCAAAAACATGGTTGATTCTCATGCATGGGCCAATATAATGCAGACATTTACTGAAATGGGAATTGGTTCGAAGTTTGACCAGGGAGAAAGTAGGGCCTCTCAAGGATAAAGGAGAAAATCTATGCTTGGAGCATCTAGGTGAGGTACTAAACATCTGTAGTTTAGTTTAATTTATTATTGTGAAGTGTACTGAGGTACAGTGAAAAGTCAATGAAAGACTGTACATGATTACAATCGAGCTCTCCACAGTGCACATATTCAGGATAAAGGGAATAGCATTTAGTGCAAGATAGTCTGTTAAAGGATAAAGATCCTTTAGACTCCAAAGAGAGCTCAAAGGTCTCCAATGTGGTAGATTGGAGGTCAGGACTGTACTCTAGCCGGTGAGAGGACGGTTCAGTTGCCTGATAACAGCTGAGAAGAAACTGTCCCTGAATCTGGAAGTAGGCTTTTTCTAACTTCAGTCCATCTTGCCCGATGGGCGATGGGAGAAGAGCGAGTGACTGGGGGTGAGACTGGTCCTTGATTATGCTGATGGGCCTGCCGTAGCAATGTGGCTTGTAGATGGAAGTTTATTCACCGAGGAGAAGGACTTGCAGGACAGTGAATACAAATATGCTAGGACAGTTTAAAATAGAGAAAGTGGTGGTGCTGAGGCGCTTGAAGAATATTAAGTCCCCAGGGCCCGATGGGATGTGTCCCAGGCTATTGAGGGAGGGAGGCGAGGAGATTGCGGGGTTTTGGTTTTGTTTCTTCTGCAGCCACAGGCGAGGTCCTGGAGGACTGGAAAGTGGCCAATGTTGTTTCTTTGTTTAAGAAGGGAAGTAGAGAGAACTATAGGTCGGTGAACCTTGCGTCAATGATACGGAAACTGTTGGAGAGAATTCTTCAAGATAGGACCTACTCATATTTTTAAGAGAATTAGGAATAGCCAGCACGGATTTGTATGCTGCAGGTCATTTTAGCACAAACTTGATTGAGTCTTTTGAAGATGTTTCGAAGGGGATGAGTGAAGATCGGGCAGTGGATGTTGTATATATAGATTTTAGTAAGGCTTTTGATAAGATCCCACACATTAGGGTGATCCCGAAGATTAAGATGTGCGGAATTCTTGTTGACTTGGTCATATTGATTCAGTACCAGCTTATTTATAAAAGACTGAGGATTGATATTCTGGCTGGAGGTGTGTGACCAGTGGAGTTCTGTGGGGAATTCTGTTGGGACCTCTGCTGTTTGTGATATGTATGAATGACCTAGATGAAAATGTTTAAAAAGGAACTGCAGATGCTGGAACAATTGAAGGTAGACAAAAATGCTGGAGGAACACAGCGGGTGAGGCAGCATCTGTGGAGCGAAGGAATGTGTGATGTTTCTGGTCAGGACTGAAGAAGGGTCTCGAGTCGAAACGTCACCCATTATTTCGCTCCATAGATGCTGCCTCACCCGCTGAGTTTCTCCAGCATTTTTGTCTACCTTAGATAAAAATGTTGGTGAGTCAGTTTGCTGATGACATCAAATTTGGAGGGGTTGCAGACAGTGATTAATGCTATCAGGCGATACAGTGGGATTTAAATCACCTGCAGAAAAGGGTGGAGAAATGGTAGATGAAGTTTAACCTGAGTAAGTGTGAGGAATTGCACTTTGGGGGGTTGAATGTAAGTTAATGGCAAGATGATTAACAGCATTGATGTGCCGAGAGATCTTGGAGCCCAGGTTCATACCTCAGTGAAGGTGGCAGCACCAGAAGATAGTAGGCACATGGAAGTACAGGCAATAGAGGGATATGGATCATGACAGGCAGATGAGATCTGTTTAACATGGTATCATGTTCGATACAAACATTGTGGGCCGAGGAGCCCGTTCCCGTGCTGTAGTGTTTATGTTCTAATACATGGCATTAGCTCCAGGAAGTACATGTGAAAGAGTTTCACTATGTTCCCAATGTTGGGCGAGTCCAGAACCAGGGGCCAGTCTTAGAATAAAGGGGAGGCCATTTTAGACTGAGGTGAGAAAAAACTTTTTCACCCAGAGAGTTGTGAATTTGTGGAATTCCCTGCCCAACATGAGAATTAAGGGACAGAAGTTTAGGGGTAACGTGAGGGGGAACTTCTTTACTCAGAGGGTGGTGGCTGTGTGGAATGAGCTTCCAGCAGAGGTGGTGGAGGCAGGATCGATTTTAACATTTAAAAGTAAAGTGGATAGGTATATGGACGTGAAGGGAATGGAGGGGTATGGTCTGAGTGCAGGTAGATGGGACTAGGGGAAAACAAATGGTCGGCACGGACTGGAAGGGCCGAGAGGGCCTGTCTCCGTGCTGTAATTGTTATATGGTTATATGATGCACCCTATCAATTCCCCTTATTATTTTATACACCTCTGCAAGGTGACCCCTCAACCTTCTGCATTGCAAGGTCCTAGCCTGCTCAACCTCTCCTTAAAGCTCACGCCCTCAAGTCCTGGCAACATCCTCATCACTTGAAAATCTATGCATTTTCTGGAGAGGGGAGCAGATTTTCAATGCAAAGCCATGGAAACATCACTGGCTATATTTTCCAAGTTGGGATTACTTTATGCTGGAAGAAAGGACACCGTGTTGGAGTAGGCAGCAAGTGAGGCAGCATCCCTGGAGGGCATGAATAGACTTTAGACTTTAGAGATACAGTGTGGAAACAGGCACTTCGGCTCACGGAGTCCACACCGTCCAGCAATCACCCTGTACGTGAGCACTAGCCTACACACCAGGGCCAACTTGCAGAAGCCAATTACAAACCTGAAAGTCTTTGGAGTGTGGGAGGAAACTGGTGCAGCTGGAGTAAACTCATGCAGTCACAGGAAGAACGTGCAAACTCCGTACAGACAGCACCCATAGTCAGGATCAAACCTGGGTCTCTGGCGCTGTACAGCAGCGCCACTATGCCACCCAAGTAGGTGACATGGAAACATAGAAAATAGGTGCAGGAGGAGGCCATTCGGCCCTTTGAGCCAGCACCGCCATTCACTGTGATCATGGCTGATCGTCCCCAATCAATAACACATGCCTGCCTTCTCCCCATATCCCTTGATTCCACTAGCCCCTCGAGCTCTATCTAACTCTCTTAAATCCATCCAGTGATTTGGCCTCCACTGCCCTCTGTGGCAGGGAATTCCACAAATTCACAACTCTCTGGGTGAAAAAGTTTTTTCTCACCTCAGTCTAAAATGGCCTCCCCTTTATTC
This sequence comes from Okamejei kenojei, assembly GCA_035221665.1. Lineage (NCBI taxonomy): Eukaryota > Metazoa > Chordata > Chondrichthyes > Rajiformes > Rajidae > Okamejei > Okamejei kenojei. The sequence continues at coordinate 93,835,317 of CM069138.1, forward strand.
TAAGACTGGCCCCTGGTTCTGGACTCGCCCAACATTGGGAACATTTTTCCTGCATCTAGCTTGTCCAGTCCTTTTATAATTTTATATGTTTTGTGTCAGACCCTTGCTCAGACTGATTTTTGGGTGGCGGGTGAGAGGGTGAAAGAAAGCTGGAAGAGAGGAGGAGCAGGGCAAAATGTAGCATGTAATACACGAACACAGGCGAGGAGGATTTCTGATAGGTAGACGGTTGGACAAAGGCCAGAGATGATAAACAGAAGGTGTGAGACAAAAGGATAGAAGAGTGGCGAATTGTAAAGCCAGAGGAAGGAATGTAAGGGGCGGGGAGAAATAAGTGAGAGTCCAGCTGGGGGAGACGGGTGTGTGGGGGAGAAAGGAGGGGTGTGGGGGAAAGGAGTGGGTTGTTAGTGGTTATCTAAAATTAGAGAATTTGGTGTTCATACCATTGGGTTATAAGCTACCTAAGCAGAACTTTAGGTACTGTTCATAGACACAAAATGCTGGAGTAACTCAGTGGGACAGGCAGCATCTCTGGAGAGAAGGAATGGGTGATGTTTCAGGTCAAGACCCTTCTTTAGACTGTTCCACAGTTTGCATGTGGCCACCCTCTGGCAATGGAGGAGGCCCAAGACTGAAAGGTCTGAATCAGAAGGGGACCTAAAATAGTTAGCAATCAGATCTGTTAGGCCTTAACAGACTGAGCGCAACTATTTGGCGAAATGGTTGACGATTCTAGGCTTGGTTTTGCCAATGTACAGGAGGCCACATCGGGAACACAGATGCCGTAGATGAGGTTAGAGGTGGTGTACCTGAACCTCTGTCTCGCCTATAAGGACGGCTGTGCCCCTGGATGGAGGCAAAGGAGAAGTTATAGGGTGTTCATCTACGGTTACAACGGAAAGTACCAGGGGAGGAGGTGGTTTGGGTGGGTAAGGTTGAGTGAACCAAGGAATTGCGGAGGGAGCAGCCTCGGTGGAAGGTAGAAAGGGGTAGGGATGGGAAGAGGTGACTGCTGGTGGTATCATGTTGGCGGTGACTGGAATATCGGAGAATTAGTTCTTCGACATGGCGGTTGGTGGGGTGAAAGGTGAGGACCAGGTCAACTCTATCCTGGCTCCATCTGGGGAAGGGGGCAGGAGAGCAGTACTACGGGACACAGGAGATGCGGGCGAGGTATCCATCTCTGACAGTGACTGGGAGCCACGTTTACTGAAGAATGGGGACATCTCGGTTGTCCAGGAATGGAAAGCCTCACCTTGGGAGCAGATGCAGCAGATACAAAAGAATTGAGAGTAGGGGATAGCATCTTTGCGAGGGCAGGGTGGAATGAGGTGTAGTCTTGATAATTGTGGGAGTTGGTAGGTTTGTAGTAGACATCAGTTGATTGTCTGCCCTAGTGATGGAGCAGAAGTATCAGAGATGGGGTAGGGTGGAAGTTAGGCCTAGATGAATTTAAGGGTATTCTATGCCGAATTTGATTGTATTGGAAGAATATTAAGTGATGGTTGCAGTTTGCACATTTCAACAGTTATATCTATGTTTCTCATTTCCAATACAATAGAGGCTCATTAGGAATAACTTTTTAGCACCTATTTATGAAGGTAATCCAGTTTCTGGTTGTTAATTGCTTCATTAGCTCTATTTTAATTCTCTTTCTGATCTTCCAACAGACCAAAGAACGTGGTACGACCAGAGTACATGCTCTGAACAATGTCAACCGAGTTCTGCATGTTCTGCAGCAGAATAATGTGAGTTATTGCTTTGAAGAATTCATCCTCGACTTAATTCAAACGGGGGCGCATTGCGTTGCATGCAATTGTTATATCTAGAGCTGTCTAATTTGATGATCAAGAGCTTGAAGCCCAAGCCACTGAGTTTTGTATCTTATTTGATGTCTTTTGTGGGCTCTAAAGATTTTTTAAAAATTGAGCTGTTCGGATAATTTATTGAATCAGTTGTAAATTAAGACACCAACATTAATTCTTGTTAATGATTTAGGGTATACAATTTAAATGAATAGAAAGAGTGATTTAAACTTAAGAGTCATACAGCATAGAAACAAGCCCTTCATGTACAGGAAGGAACTGCAGATGATGGTTTAGACGAAAGATTGACACAAAATGTTGGAGTAACTCAGCGAGGCAGGGAGCATCTCTGGAGAGAAGGAATGGGTGAGGTTTCGTGTCGAGACCCTTCTTTTCGTTAGGGAGGCGCGGGTGGCACAGCGGTAGAGTTGCTGCCTTACAGTGAATGTAGGAGACCCGTGTTCAATCCTGACTACGGGTGCTGTCTCTAAGGAGTTTGTACATTCTCCCCATAACCTGCGTGGGTTTTCTCTGAGATCTTCAGTTTCCTCCCGCACTCCAAAGACGTACAGGTATGTAGGTTAATTGGCTTGGAAAATGTAAAAATATTCCCTAGTGGGTGTAGGATAGTGTTAATGTGCGCGGATCGCTGGTCGGCGTGGACTCGGTGGGCCGAAAAGGCCTGTTTCCGCGCTGTATCACTAAACTAACCCCCCAGCATTTTGTGTCTACCCTTCATGTCCATGTTGTCCCCTCTACCTATCTTCACTAGTCCATTTACTCACCTCGGGTTTATAGTCTTATATGCTTTAGCATTCAAATACTTCTCTGGATGCCACTTAAATTTGTGAGAGTCTCTTGTCTCCACCATCTATTCAGGCAGCACACTGCAGACCCTAACCAGCCAGTGTGAAAGACCACTTCTAACCTTGGCACCACTCATGTTAAACCTATACCTTCCTGTCTTGGACACCCCCACCAGGGGTAAATGTTTTTTACGTCTGCGCTATGTCCCTCACAATTTTATATAGCTACTCCAGGTTATCCCTTGTTGTGATTCCCGAGTTCTGTGTTGCCCTGAAATCACCTGGGGTGATTACACCGATGAAAGTCCAAGACCAGGACAGAGTCAACTTTAACATGTCAGTTGTCAGTCTTTAAAATGTTGTGATGAAATAGCAAGGCAAAGTGAGTTCAACAACATAATTGTGTATTGATCAAGACAAACGGCTCCTCCTCGGTGTGTAATAATGACACATATCTCAGCCAGGGCTCCTGCGTGGGTTTCTTCGCCAGCTGCCCACTTGGGTCAGGCACTCTCCCAAATTCCCCTGTTTTTGTGTTTTTGTCCACAGTAAAAAGCAGAGGAGAAAGACTCTGAGTACCTTGCCTATCTCCTGCGCTTCCAAATAGGCATGACGGCTTTGGTTTTTGATGGGCTCTATTTTCCCTCTAGCTACCCTCTTCCCCTTAATGTACATAACATATCATTGAATTTTCCTTAATCTTATCTGGCATGGCTAAACCTTGACCCCCTTTTTGCCCTCCTTATTTTAGCCCTTCTGACTTCTTTGATATGCTCCTCAGTCCCCGAAACTCTTCCAGGGATATACGTGATCCAAGCTGACTATAAGTGGCTAATGCCTCCTGTTTCAGGGGATATGGGGAGAAGGCTGGAACGGGGTACTGATTGGGATGATCACTGATCACATTGACTGGTGGTGCTGGCTCGAAGTGCTGAATGGCCTACTCCTGCACATATTGTCTGTTTCCTGATCAGAGCCTCAATTTCTCCTGTCATCCATTGTGACTGAAGAAGGGTCTTGAGCCGAAACGTCGCCTATTCCTTTTCTCCAGAGTTGCTGTCTGACCCGCTGGGTTACTCCAGATTTTTGTGTCTTATATTCGGTTTAAACCAGCATCTGCAGTTCCTTCCAACAAAATAATTTTAATGCATCAGTTACAACACCAATGAAGGTTTTAAATTACAAACTTTAAAGGAAATGAGTAATGAATTATGAGCTCGGTATTTCATTTAAAAAAAAAAAATTGTCACTGTTTGGTTGATCATTTTGATAGTTATTTATTAATTGGTTGTGCATTGATTTTGAAATGTATTAGTCATTTTGTTATGCCTCAAAATAATAGTACCAATAATCCTTTTTGGTACTATTGGACCTTTGGCAATGAGGATTGAAAAATAGTAGTTGAAAGAAACCCCCACAGTTTACCCTACTCTTCCTTTCCACAGCCTTGGGTAGATTTTGCCTGAAGCTGGAGGTATATCCATTTTCAAAGATGAAGTACTTTTTTTAGTTCAGTTTAGAGATACAGCACGGAAACAGGCCCTTTGGCTCACCAAGTCCGTGCCAACCAGCGATCTCCGCTTATTAACACTACCCTGGACACACTAGGGACAATTTTACATTTATACCAAGCCAATTAACCTACAAACCTGTACGTCTTTGGAGTGTGGAAGGAAGTAGAAGATCTCGGAGAAAACCCACGCAGTTCACAAGGTGAACGTACAAACTCCCTGTTTTATTTAGTGTTTATCCCATCCAGTATTTCGCACTTGTTCGCATTATCTAAAACATTTGGCACAATGCCTTGTTGGAACAATCAGAAAATATTTATTACGCTCCTAACCCACATTCTCCATTTGCACCCTTGATCCTTAATTGGCACTACAGTTTCTTTGATTGTCCTCTTGCACTTCGTTACATTAAAAGTGCTCTATTTTCTTAAACTTTACTTCCCAGTATCTGATATCTGTTCTTTGTTTGCTTAATCTATCTTCTAATTTCATTCCCATACTTCCTTTACTCTCCCAGATGTTTTATAACATGTTCTGTTCAGCTCTTTTTTTAACGTAAACCTCCCAATTTTGTTGTATTCCACCCTGTTTCTAATGTTTACCATGAGTTTGTTGCATCTCCTTCTTGAATTCTAACATTCTCTCTAACAGATGGGCTTCCTCTCCACTTTTGCTAAATCAATTGTCTGGTAACATCGGTTACAGTCTTCCAGCACTCCTTCTGAAAGCCAATTTGTTGCTAGGCTACAGCGCTCCTTGGAGATTAATTTAATATGGGTAACGTTGCCTCCTTTTGAGAGATGTCGACTGACGGCATGTACCATGGGGCCTGTGGGATTGTTTGGTCAGGCAATTGAGTGAATGGCATTTGTTTTCTCCTATTGACTCTCCCTTCCTGCGGCAGCTGCCTCGTTGTCTGATACCTGGAGCATTGATGCATTGACCGTATTTCAGGTTCACAGGTAGTCATAGAATCGTAGAGCACCAAAACGGGCCTTTCAATTGAACTAGTCCATGCCAACCAAGATTCCCCATTTAAGCCTGTCCCATTGCCCGTGTTTGGCACTTATCTCACTAAAGCTTCCTTATCCATGTACCTTTACAGTGTCTTTTAAATGCTGTTATAGTACCTGTTTACGTGCTGTATCTCTAAACTAAGATGCTGCCTGACCTGCTAATTTACTCCAGTACTTTGTATCTTTATTTTCTATACTCAGTACTCTGACTGATGAAGGCTTATATATCAAAAGTTGCCTTTACCACCCTATCTACCAGCGATGTCATTTTCAGGTTGTACTCCTAGAACCCTCTGCTCTACAAGATCCCCATGTCCCTACCATTCACTTGATGGCTTGCTGTGACTTGACTTCCCAAAATGCCGTAGCTCCCGGTCATGCGCTGTACTGTTCTGTGTTTTATGTACCTCACATATCTGAATGAAGCTCCATTAGCTGTCCAAAGCAGGTTTCATGCAGAATCGTGTACACTATAAAGCAGGTCTAGAACTTGCTATTGTTAACCTTCTTGATCAGTTCTTCAAAATTTGTAAGACACGAGGTCCCACGTACAACGCCTTGCTGATTATCCCTGATCATGCTCTGACTACCCAAATGTATCAACAGTAAACCCTCGTTTTAACAGACTGTTTTATAAGGAACTAGACAAAATTGGACCTGTTTGGTCCATGTCGCATGGGAAGCCTGGTCCCCCGACGCAACCCATTCCCCAACGCAATAGTCCACCACGCACCCATTGCCCCTAACTGCGCAGGTGCGACTCATTTCCCTTCATCCCCGAGCACTCCCTCCCCCTCCTCTACATGTGTGGGACGGGGGGAAGGGAAGTGAGGTGTGGCCGGAGGATGTGGGGTAGGAGGGGAGATGGGGTGTGTGTGGATGGGGGGTGGTTTGTGTGTGAGCGGGGGGTGTGGGGGGGAGGGGTGTGTGAACGGGGGGGTTGTGTGTGGGGAGAGGGGCGTGTGGTCGAAGGGGAGTGAGTTCAGTGAAAAGACAGGGAAGAGCCATGGGGGAGACGGACATCATGGGGGTGGCAGGCAGCGAGGGGGACCAGAGGAGTTGTGGCTGGAATTGGCGGTGCAATGGGGACTCGCAGCGAGCGCTGGTCGTTCACCTCTGCCGGGATCAGAGTCTCTATTTCGCGACATCTCCTACTCTGGACTGGACCGGGTCTCTGACTCTGGGCGGGGCCGCTGCTTGGGGCGGAGTATTTGGGGCTGGACTGCTTCGGGTCCCTCCGAAAGACCGCTTGGAAACCTCCGCCGGCCATCCTCAGTTCCAATAAAGACGCGACGGCGCAGGAAGAGGCGGACTGGAGTGACAGGGCGACAGGGGAAGAGACTAATCCACGCAGCGGCGACCAGCAGGAGAAGAGATCGGTCTGCGCACGCACAGTTTTTAAGATTTTTTAAACCTCGCTAACTTTTACGTCATTCAACCGATTGGAACGGAACTTGGTGCACTCGCAGCATAGGAGAACGGTGAGTGAACCGGTGAAAAATCTTTGCGAACCGTTTTGGCGCAAATAGAAAGATCGCCAAACCGGAAGATAACAAGATCAGAGTTTTAGTTATGTACTAGACCAAGTGGGACCGATTGGCTCCCTGTCACATGGGAGGCCTGGTCTCCCAATGCAATCCGTTCCCCAACACAATATTCCACCACTTACTCATAGCCTTCACGGGAAGACAGTTCCCCCAACGCAACCCGTTCCCCAAGGCAATATTCCACCACTCGCCCGTTTCTCCAACACAACCCGTTTTCCCCCAACGCGATATTCCACCATTCACCCATAGACGACAACTGCGCAGGGGCTGCTCATTTCACCTTAACCACCCTCCTTCATTTTTAATATTTTTTAAAGAATGCAATTGCACTTGCAGCTAGCAGGACACGATGCACTGTGACTTTATTTTAAAAAAAGCATTTGCACTTGGATAGCAACAATGTTGCGAGCAGGGCGACAATCCCATTGTGACGTCACAGCTGTAAGCACAGGCAATAAGTGGAAGACAGTCGATTTTCAGATTTTTTGAACATTTTCAGTAATCCCGCGAAATAAACCATGACATTTTCAATTAAGGAGATTTTGGACTCCAGGGGAACAATCTCTAACTGAATATGTAAACAATTTATCGTTACCGGGTAGATTTTTCAAGAGGATGTAATCACACGCAAACAAACAAATACACATATCCAAGATCTGACTTTTAATAGTTACTAGACCAAGTGCAGACCCGTTGGGTCTGCTTCCCGAACACACCTGTCCCCTACCCGTAGCTCCCATGGGAGGCGTGGAGGGCAGAGAAGGAGCGGTAGAGGGGTAGAGAAGGGAGAGGGAGCGGATGGGGGAGAAGAGAGGGTGGGGGGGGTAGAGTTTGATGGATGGGGGTTGCGTGTCATCATAGCGGAGGGTTGGTTCCTGAACGCAATACTCTCTCGCTGCAGGGCCCGAGTACAGTGGGAGTGGTCGGGGGGGTTTCGTTTTTTTCAGATTTTTGAGGATTTTCATTAATAACTCGGGAAATACAGCATGAATTTTTCAGATAAGGTGATTTTGGACTCCACGGAAAAAAATCTCCTCTGGAATATGTAAACCGTTTACCGTTAGCGTGTCGATTTTTCGAGAAGATGTGATTATACACAAACAAACACACACACACAAACACACACATCCAAGATCAGACTTTTAATAGGTACTAGACCAAGTGGGACCCGTTGGGTCCCGTCCCCTCAACGTGCGGTTGTGTGGAAGGGGGGGCGGCCTGCGGCGTCACACACATACTAACCACACATACACTAACCACAGACACAGACAGACACACGAATGTACTTAAAAGTATGCTTTTTTCCTGAATCAAGAATTAAATACTTCTAACTAAAAATGATTCATTTTTTTTATGAAGCTGCTCCCTGTGCTCTCTCAGGTTAGAGTCTGTGCCTATCCTAACATGTGTTCATTCCCCTGATTCTTTATTGGAACTGCTTCTGGGAAGCTGCAGGAATTTGGTGCTTTAGTATTGTGCTCCATAGGTTTATTTTTCAGAGCATGGTTGTGATGCCTGAAGATTGGAACTTATTTCTTTGCATGACTTTCCTTCAGGAGTAATTAAGATTGTCACTGGCCCACAAATATGTGGGACAGTTTCGATGGAGGATTTGTTGAAATCTACATTATACTTAATTGGGATCTTTTTTCTCCTTTTCCAGGTGGAGCTGGTAAATATAGGTGGAATTGATATTGTAGATGGAAACCATAAACTAACCCTTGGGCTTATTTGGAGCATCATTCTTCATTGGCAGGTGAGCAAGAAATTGTGGCGAATTGTGGACGCAGCCCAGACTATCACAAAACCAACCTCCCTTCCATTTATACCTCGCACTGCCTTGGCAAGGCCAGCATCATAATCAAGGACGAGTCACGCACTGGCCACTACCCCTTCTCCCCTCGGGCAAAAGGCAGAGAAGTGTGTAAATGCACACTTCCAGGTTCATGGACAGTTTCTTCCCAGCTGTTAACAGGCAACTGAATCGTCTCGCCACTACCAGAGAGCAGTCCTGAACTACTATCTTCCTCATTGGTGACCCTCAGACTATCCTTGGTCAGACTTTGCTGGCTTTACCTTGCACTAAACGTTATTCCCTTATCATGTATCTGTACAATGCAAATGGGCGATTGTAATCATGTATCGTCTCCGCTGACTGGATAGCACGCAACTAAAGCTTTCCACTGTACCTCGTTACATGTGACGATAAACTAAACTGAACTGAAACAGAGTAAAGAGTTTCGGGAATCGATGCAGGTTTCACCCATGGAGAGATCATCTCTGGGATTTGAAAATATATGTAATGTTTAGTCGTCGAAGCAGATTTTTCTCCTTGCCTGTATTTCTTTGGATTGTGAATAGTTATGACAAATCATCTTTGCACATTGTTTCAACAAATTAATTGTAAAATATTTGATTCAGGTCAAGGATATAATGAAAGCTATAATGTCAGATCTGCAGCAGACAAACAGTGAGAAGATTTTGCTCAGCTGGGTTCGTCAATCTACTCAATCCTACAAACAAGTCAATGTCCTAAATTTTACAAAAAGTTGGGCTGATGGACTTGCTTTCAATGCTATTCTTCATCGGCACAAGTAGGTATCTGTAAATAATTCTGCATGCAAGATGTCGTATGAAACAGGGCATTTTTGGTTGACATGACACCATATGATTGCTTGAAATATTTGACATTTAAGACTTAGCAAAGTTGTTATCAATTTATAAAAAAGATACTAATGAATTCTGACAGTAGCCTTGAACAAAAAATGTTTCAATCTTTAATTATCCTAAAACTACAATGCAGCAAATTTGAAACATTTTAATTTTGCAATTCTACGTGTTTCTGGTGGGAGAATGACCCAATTTATCTAACGTGCATCAGCCAGTACAATTGAGGAATGTTCAGATACCTAAATGTTTCTTACTGTTATTCTTGGATGAACAATTATTTCAGCGTATTTTAAATGTCAATCTGAAGTTGGTTTGTTGCCAGCTTAGATATTCAGCAGAACACAAATATTTTCATTGTCTTACACTTGTTTGATTGGCATTTTTATCTGAGCACAGCGAACATTTTGCTTACCTAGTCCTGGTCAAACCATAATGGGTTTCAAAGTAGATCCAACAGTGGAGTTTTTTATTTGGAACTTAATGAAGTTTTTATGTCGTAGAGCCGTGGAACCAAACACCATGGAAGCAGGTTCCACAGACAATCTTGCCTATGCCACCAAGATTAGTCTCATCTGTCCGCGTATAGCCCATATCCCTCTAAACCTTTCCTATCCATGTTCCAGTCTTTTAAATATTGTCATAGATTCTGCCTCAACTTTTCTTCTGGCAGCAAGTAAGAATTTCATTGTCCTATCTGGGACACATGACAATAAAACTCTTTTTTGACGCTTGACTTGACTTGACTCATTCCATATACCTATCGCCCTCTGTGTGGGGAAAAAAGTGCCCCTCAGGTTCCTATTAAATCTTTCCCCTTAAACTCATTTGTTCCTATAGTCTAGAGTCCGCTACTCTGGGGAAAAGACTCTGTAAATCAACCCTATCTATTTCCCTCATGATCTAATCATCCTCTAGTACTCAAGGAATAAAAGCCTAACCTGCCCAGTCTCCCCCTATAGCTTGGGGTCCTGGACAAATCCTCATAAATCTCCTCTGCATGCTCGCTGGGAGCTTAGAAACATAGAAACATAGAAAATAGGCGCAGGAGGAGGCCATTCGGCCTCTGACAGTGCAGCTAGTTCTTGGTGGTTGCTCATGTCCCTCCTAGCTCTCACGGCATGGGTCTCATCGACAAAGAGGCAGACATAGTTGGGGCCCATGTGAATACTCATGGCTACGCCTTTGATTTGGAGGAAGGCGGGAGAAGTCGATGGAGAAGTTGTTGAGAATGAAGCTAGGTGGAGGAGAGTGTTAGTAGAGGGAAATTGGCTGGTTCTGCGGTCAAGGAGAAACGGAGGGCTTTAAGGCCTTCATCGTGAGGGGATGGAGATGTACAGTACTGCACATCCGTAGTAAAGATGAGGGAGTGTTGGTCACTTCTCACAATGGTCACTGGGTCGGAATGAGACTCTTGTCAGCTGAATGTTAACTGGCTGTAATCAACAATAGATCAGTGGCTGAACTTGAATTTTACTCAACAGTGAACAGCCTGTCATGTGAACTGGCTTGGCCATCAGAAGCGTTTTGTTTTGATTGGTTCATGGAACCAAGCAAAAGTTTGGTTTTGCAACAATTGTTAATTCCCCCATGAGCTGCCACATCCCCAGAACTCCCGCCAAGGGTAATTAGAGAGAGAGTGGGACCCTCAGGAATAAAAACGGTCAACTCTGCGTGGAGCCACACAAGATGGGCAGGTTTCATTTCTATGATTAGACTATTTCTATAGAATAGGAGACTATTTATCCTCTAATACCATGGACTGAGGAACTTGAGTATTCTGAGGAATAGGATATATGTGCACTTAGATGGACAAGGGCTGATTAGGGATACTCAACATGGGTGTGTACATGTGAGGTCAATCACAAATCTGATTGAGCTTTTTGAAGACGTGACCAAAAGGGTTGATCTGTAGCTGTATATATGGACTTCAGCAAAGCATTTGACAAGGTTCCACATGGTGGGCTGCTCTGGAAGGTTAGATCCCATGGAGAGATAGCTGACTAGAAAGGAAAGTGTAATAATGGATAGTTGCTTTTCTGACTGGAAGCCTGTAACTAGTGGTGTGCCACTGGGTTTGGTGCTGGGCTCGTTACTGTTTGTCATCTTTATCAATGATTAGGATGAGAACGTACAGGGCAAGATTAGCAAGTTTGCAGATGATACAAAAGTAGGTGGTTTTGCAGATAGTGAAGATGGTTTGTCAAAATTTGCAGCAGGATCCTGATTGGTTGAGCAGGTGGGCTGAGGAATGGTTGATGGAATTTAATACAGAGAAATGTGAGGTGTATCATTTAGGAAAGTCTAACATGGGCAGGACCCACACAGTTAATGTTAGGGTTCTGGGCAGTGTTGTAGAGCAAAGGGATCTAGGAGTGCAGGTGTATGGTTCCTTGAAGGTGCAATCGCAGGTAGATAGGGTGGTCAAAAAGTATTTTGAAACCTTGGTCTTCATCATTCAGAGTATTGAGTATAGAAGTTGGGAGGTCATGTTTCAGTTATATAAGAGGTTGGCGAGGCCGCATTTAGAGTATTGTGTTCAGTTCTGGGCACCATATCATAGGAAAGATTCTGTCAATTGGAAAGGGTGCAGAGAAGATTTACGAGGATGTTGTGAGGACTCGAGTGTCGGAGCTATAAGTAGAGGTTGAGTCGGCTGGGACTCTATTCCTTGGAGAGCAGGCGGGTGAGGGGTGATCTTATAGAGGTTGTATAAAATCATGAGAGGAATAGATCGGGTAGATGCGAAGATCGGGTAGTTACGGCGAAGGTAAAATTTAATAGGAATCTGAGGGGTGACTTTTTCACACAAAGGGTGGCGGGTGAATGGAGCAAGCTGCCAGAGGAGGTAGTTGAGGCAGGGACTATCACATCGTTTAAGAAACATTTGAATTGCTACATGGATAGGTCAGCTTTAGCGGGATTTGGGCCAAATGCAGGCAGGTGGGATTAGTGTAGATGGCACATTTGGTAAGTGTGGGCAAGTTGGGCCGAGGGGCCTGTTTCCACATTGTATGACTATGACTCTCTGTGTGAGTTGCCTCCCCTTTTTCTATTTGGCCTCAGACCTCCATTTCTCAATTTAAATATAAATCACTAAACCTTTGCTTTCTAAACTGTTGTGTAGTGTACTTTCTTTTCTCTTTGTCTCTTACGTGTCTCTTTGTCCTTTACGCCTGCAGTTCATTTGGACAGGTCACAATTAATCACAGTCCTGCTGTTTGGATGTGTGCTTGTTTTTTGTGTGGAGATATTGATGATGCTGATGTATAATCACCAATTTTAATATTTCTTGAATATGCACTATCAGACAACCAGCAACATACTGAATGCAGGCAACATACCAAATACATGATTATATTGAATGAAGCATCATCACCCTCTGCCTTCTTGGCACTGTTCAATTAAATAAATAACGTTTCAGTTTTGGTCAAATACAATTTAAATCTCTTTCTCTTTTAGACCTGGTTTGTTCAGTTGGGATAAGGTTACCAGGATGTCTGAGGTGGAACGGCTTGAACATGCTTTTAGTGTAGCTAAAAAACATCTGGGGATAGAGATGCTGCTTGATCCTGAAGGTGAGCTGTTGTTTGATGCTCGTGTGTGGTTCAGATGAGATTCATTTGAAATGTTGCAACCCAGCGGTATGAATATTGACTTTTCTAACTTCAAGTAACCCTTGCTTTCCCTCTCTCTCTCCATCCCTTGCCTGTCCAAGTTTTTCGACTAGTTTCACTGTCCTCCTGATTAAATTTTACTGATTGTAAGCCTCCTTGTCACCTAACAAGCTTGCCTCAGCTAACAATGAATCATTCTACATTTTCCTTGAGCTTTGGCACCTTTGATCTCTTGTCTTCATACCTTACCCTTCCATATCTCTGTCTCTGTCTCCCCTGACACAGTCTGAAAAAGGGCCTCGACCCAAAACATCACTCAATCCTTCTCACCAGAGATGCTGCCTGTCCCGCTGAGTTACTCCAGCATTTTGTGTCTATCTTCGGTGTAAACCAGCATCTGCAGTTCCTCCCTACACATTTTGTCTGGGTAAAAGTATCTGTGCATTCACCCTATCTATTCCCCTTGTATACCTCTATAAGATCACCCCATATCCTCCTGTGCTGCAAGGAGTATAGTCCTCACTTGCCCAACCTCTCCCTATAGCTCAAACCCACAAAAATCCTGGCAAGATCCTTGTAAATGTTTCTGCATTCTCTAGTTGAACGGCATCCTTCTCACACCAGGGTGACTGAAACCAAGCACAGTACTCCAAATGTGGCCTCAACATCTTCTGTGCAACTTTTTAGTTTTTAGTGTAGCGGTACAGCGTGGAAACGGGGCCTTCAGCCCGTTGAGTCCGCACCGACCATGATTACCCGTACACTAGTTCTATCCTACACACTGTGGACAATTAACCTGCAAACCTGCACCTCTTTGGGATGTGGGAGAAGACTGGAGCAGCCGGAGAAAACCCACGTGGTCACACGGAGAACGTACAAAAAGCACCTGCAGCCGTGATTGAACCCGGGTCTCTGGTGTTGTAAAGGACCTGTCCCACTTTCACAACCTAATTCACGAGCACTGCCGAGTTTGCCCTTGACTCATACTCGCAGCAGGGTCGTCACAAGGTCGTAGGTAGGTTGTGATGCTAGTCGTAGGTACTCGTGGCATCAAGTAGGTCGGGGCGTTTTTCTAGTCTGATGAAAAATGTCCACGAGTAAAAAAGGTCGTGAATTAGTTTGTGAAAGTGGGACAGGCCCTTAAGGCAGCAACTCTACCGCTGCGCCACTACCCCTCTCCAACACTCCCCAGATCCCTGCCATTCAGTGAAGGTCGTGCTCTGGTTTAACTTCCCTAAATGAACTCCTCGCACCTATCTGCATTGAACTATATTAACCATTCCTCAGCCCATTTCCCCAACTGATCAAAAGCCTGCTATAATTTTTGATAACCATCTTCGTTATCTACAATACCATCTGCAAAGCCACCTACATTTTAATCCAATTTGCTGATATAAACCACAAATGGCAGTGATTCCGTCACTGAACCCCGAGGCACACCGCTAGTCACAGGAATCCATCTGAAAAACAACCTTCCATCACAATCCTCTGCTTCCTTCCAGGAAACCAATTGTCTACCCAGTCAGCTCTCCCTCCCTTGATCCCATCCCAACCATGCAGAACCTTGTCAAAAGCTGTGCTGAAGTCCATACAAACAATGTCAACTTTATCCTCTTCATCCTTTTTGATTACCTCTGCAAATTCTGCTCTAGCTTCCCACAAGGTCCTCAGATACATCTGATCAGGCACAGGAAATGTATTACCTTCATTGGCCTTAGGATGTTCAGCATCCCAAGATATTTCCAATAGCTGTCCCAAGTGCCTCAGTTTGTCTTTCTCCATGGTAAAAACAGAGGAGAAATACTCATTGAGTATTGTCCATCTCCTGTAGCTCCACACAGAAATTTCAGCTTTAGTTTCTGAGGGGCCCTATTCAGCCACTTTCCCTTAATGTACATAAAATCTCTTTAGAATTTCCTTATTATCAGCTAGAGCTATTTCCTGCATTTTTGTCCTTCTGATTTCCTTCTAAAGTATGTCTCTCAGTTCCCGAAACTCCTCCAAGGCATCACTTGATTCCAGCTACTGATACCTATCCTATGCCTACTTTTCATCCAAGCTTCTTTATTCCCACCTGCCTTGCCCTTCACTCTAATAGGAACATGCATGCCCTGAACTCTTGTCACCACACTTTTAAAAGCATCCCAATTTCTTGACATTCCTTCGTCCACAAACACAATTATTGCCGTACGAAAAACATATGGAGATCGATTGAGTGAGTGAATAGTGCCAGAACTACAGCTTTGCTCTCAACGCATGTAAAACCAAGGACCTGATTGTTGACTTTAGAAGAGGAATGCTGAGGATTCAAAAACCTGTATTCATTGACAGGACAGCAGTGGAGTGTGTCAAAAACTTCAAATTCCTTGGTGTGCATATCTCCGAAAATCTGTCTCGGAGCCAGCTCATTGATGCAATCAT
This sequence comes from Okamejei kenojei, assembly GCA_035221665.1. Lineage (NCBI taxonomy): Eukaryota > Metazoa > Chordata > Chondrichthyes > Rajiformes > Rajidae > Okamejei > Okamejei kenojei. The sequence goes on from CM069138.1 coordinate 93,850,707, forward strand.
AAAGAAAGCTCAACCTTCACCTCTACTTCCTTAGAAGATTGAGGAGATTCGGTACATTGACAAATACTCTCCTGAACTTCTATGGGTATGCAGTCAAATGCTTAATGACTGATTGCTTCATGGCATGGTTCGGCAACTGGAATGCCCAGGGATGAAGATGATTGCAAAAGTGGTGAACTCTGCCCAGTCCATCACGAGTACTGACCTCTATGGAAGGGATCTGCAGGAGCCGTTGCCTCAAAAAGAGGCTAGCATTATCACGGACCGACACCAGCCTGTCACTATCACTGGATTTGCCCGACATTACCCTTCCCTGCTGTGCCTCAGAGCCAAGCCTAGTGCCATAGCCCTGACTGCTAGTTCAGCTTTTTAGTTTTTTAGTTTAGCGATACAGCGCGTAAACAGGCCCTTCGGCCCACCGAGTCCGCGCCGACCAGCGATCCCCGCATATTAACACTGTCCTACACACGCACTAGGGGCAAGTTACATTTATACAAAGTCATTGAACTCTACCGCTGCACCACCATGCAGACCCCAGACAGGTCAACCTCCCCCTAACAGTATCTAGAGGGGTATACCTGTTTCGTAGGCGAATGGACACAGGGGTCCCCAGCACTCGGTTCCCTATCTTCATGGTAATGCACCTACTCCCTTTGACTACCTTACCTCTCTATAACTTCCATCTATGAAGCTCTCACCCTCCTGGATGATCTTGAGGCTGAGCAGCCTGCAGCTCCAGTTCCCTAACGCAGCTGCAAGGAGCTGTGCTGGACACAGATCCCACAGATGTGGTGGTCAGGGATACCAGCAGAGTCCCAGACTTCCCATATTCTGCAGGAGGAACATTGCACTATTCGACCTGCCATCACGACTCTACTAAAACCGAGGGGGAAAAAGCACAACACAAGAAACAGCAGTCTGTACCTTAACCTCCTGATCTCCTCTGCTTCGCCTTTGTCTCAGCCTCCTTGCCGAAGCCTCTTGAACCAAAGCACAGAACTTCGCCTCCACACGGCACCTGACCCCCACACGGCACTTCACCTAGAGTTGAAAGGGTTTTATTGTGTATCTAATAATTTTTTTCAATGATTTTAGTCATGTAGTTGAAATTATTTTCAAATATCACTGTCAACAAGCCCTTGCGTCCTCTTGAAGGCTGTCATGGTGTTCAGGGGCACACAAAGATGGCACTGTGGTGCAGCTGCAGAGTTGCTACTTTACAGTGCCAGATACCCGGGTTCGATCCTGACTGCGGTTGCTGTCCATGTTGAATTTGTACGTTCTCCCTGTGACTGGCTTTTCTCCAGGTGCTCCAGTTTCCTCTCGCACTCCCATTTTCTTTAAGGCAGAGATTAACAGATTCTGGATTAGTACAGGTGTCAGAGGTATGGGGCGAAGCCGGAGAATGGGGTTAAGAGGGAAAGATAGATCAGCCATGATTGAATGGCTGGGTAGATGATGGGCTGAATGGCCTTATTCTTCTCCTAGAACTTATGAAAACTTATGGTTTATAGGTTTAAGAAGTAATTGCAGATGCTGGAAAATCGATGGTAGACAAAAATGCTGGAGAAACTCAGTGGGAGAGGCAGCATCCATGGAGCGAAGGAAATGGGCTATTTCCTATTGCCTATTTCCTTCGCTCCATAGATGCTGCCTCACCCGCTGAGTTTCTCCAGCATTTTTGTGTGCCTGGTTTATAGGTTGATTGAGTTCAGTAGAATTCTAAATTGTCCCTTGTGCATGAGACAGTGTTAGTGTATGGGGCTATTGCTGGTCGGTGTAGACTAAGTGGGCCAAAAGGTCTGTTTCAGCACTATCTCGAAGAGTCCACAGTACAGTCTGATACCTACATGATGCTGGTGCAATTTGCTGCTTTACTGGAAGCTTGCCTGCTGATTATGTCGATGAGCATCTTCTGCCACTGAGCATCAAATTTAACAGTTACCTGGTTCAAATCTATGTTTGTATTGATTCTCTTATTGAGGCAGGAGAATGGAGTTAGGAGGGAGAGATAGATCAGCCATGATTGGATGGCAGAGTAAATGATTGATGGGCTGAATGGCCTAATTATGCTCCTATTACTTATGACCTTATTGATGTGCATATTGGGCTTGGACAATTTTAACATTAGGTCCGAATTACAGCCATGGTTAAGAGATGAAACTATTCCAGAAATTGCAGTAGGGGAATCATTATCCTGGTGGTCAGTTTGTTAAGCTGCCAATCCAGAGATGAACGGATGACACAGGATTGAAATGACATTAATGTATGGAATAAAAAGCCAATGTCGGAGCAATATAAAGAAAATAATGCATATGACTTGTGGATCAGGCAAACTTTGAGTTGATGATCACTGGTCAGAGCTGTGAAGAGGCGGTAGCTTGTTCCCTATAAATGTCCATGGTTGAATCGTCGAACTTTGCAATTTAACATTTTTTGACATTTTGCTTGGAACTAATTCCTGATATGTGTTTCAATTCAGATATTGCTGTTGCGTTGCCTGACAAGAAATCCATCATTATGTACGTGACATCTTTATTTGAGGTGCTCCCTCAACAAGTCACCATGGCAGCCATCCATGAAGTGGAAACTCTGCCTCGACAATACAAAGTGGAATGCACCGAGGATCCGTCATCCCATCAGCGGGTAAACATGACTCATCACTGTACACTGTGTGTAGGAAGGAACTGCAGATGCTGGTTTAAACTGAAGATAGACATAAAAAGCTGGAGTAACTCAGCCGGACAGGCAGCATCACTGGAGAGAAGGAATGGGTGACGTTTTGTGGCGAGACGCATCGCCAGACTTAATGAAATCCATGAGGTCTGCCTTCTTCTTGCGTATGTTGCCGATGTTGGGGAGGTCCAGGACAAGGGGTCACAGTTTAAGGATAAGGGGAAAGTCTTTTAAGACCGTGATGAGAAAATCGTTTTTCACACAGAGAGTGGTGAATCTGTGGAATTCTCTGCCACAGAAGGTAGTTGAGGCCAGTTCGTTGGCCATATTTAAGAGGGAATTGGATGTGGCCCTTGTGGCTGAAGGGATCAGGGGGTATGGAGAGAAGGCAGGTACAGGATACTGAGTTGGATGATCAGCCATGATCATATTGAATGGCTGTGCAGGCGCGAAGGGCCGAATGGCCTGCTCCTGCACCTAATTTCTATGTTTCTATGTATGGCGTGCACAGCCTAAAGTTGCAGGTCAACTTGTTCTATTTGATCTATTTGTGCACGTTGGGTTGATTGCATTAGTCGAAACAGTGGGGACCACGTGAATCTTCCACCCCCAGGAGGTCTGCATTGGTTCAGGATGGAATTGAGATATGTGGAGATGAGTTCACTAGGGCAGAGGCAATGGGTCTGCTGGGGCAGTCCTGATTGTGGATTTTGGAGAAAAGAAGGGTCTCAACTTGAAATCGGAGATGCTGCCCGACCTGCTGAGTAACTCCAGCATTTTGTGTCCTTTTGTGTCTTAACCAGTACCCGCAGTTCTTTATTTCTACTCCATACCTTGTGAAATGACGTTGTGTTTCCAAACAGTTACCTGATAAGGGTTTTGAGATTTATGTGTATTAGATCTTGAAAACCAAGCACGGTGGTTCAGTAAAGCAGAAATTGAAAGTCAAAGTCTGTATTTATGATTCAAGATGAGGTGTGGATTTCTTGAAGGTTGTAAGGCATGCCAGAGAGTTGTGAATTTGTGGAATTCCCTGCCACAGAGGGCAGTGGAGGCCAAGCCACTGGATGGATTTAAGAGAGAGCTAGATAGAGCTCTAGGGGCTAGTGGAGTTGAGGGATATGGGGAGAAGGCAGGCACGGGTTATTGATTGGGGACGATCAGCCATGATCACAATGAATGGCGGTGCTGGCTCGAAGGGCCAAATGGCCTCCTGCACCTATTTTCTATGTTTCTATGCCTTTTCAGCGCTGAGGCAAAAGGCTTGGAGAGCCTTTACAGCTGTGATCCCAACCTAGTTGGAAATGTTCAACCATGCTGATGTTCGAAAGCTTATAACGTAGAAATGAAGAACCATCGGTATGAAGGGGATTAATTTAGTACTTTTTGGTTAGGATGTGACCCCGGAAATGGAAGAATTGAACTCCAGGGCTGAAACGCCCAGCACAGTGGACTTGGACAGTTACCAGGCAGTTCTGGAGGAGGTTTTGACGTGGCTCTTGTCAGCTGAGGATACTCTTCAGATGCAAGATGATATCTCCTCTGATGTTGAGGAGGTGAAGGAGCAGTTTCACATCCATGAGGTATGTAAACCTTTTTAATGTTTATGGAACGCTGTTGGGCTTTTGTCCTGTTCATGTTACATGTTCAAATCTGGATTGGAAATATATAAAAATAAATTGGAGGAAAGATTTATTGAGATTAATGGGCCTGTCCCACTTGGTGATATTTTTAGCCAATAGCCGGCGACTGTCATAGCTGTAGCAGGTCGCCGAAAAATCGCTGTCAACGAACCACGACAGCACCTACGTTGGGGGAAGTCAAGCCACGCTCATTGGCGTCAAACCCACTGTCGCCAACATTTTTTCAACATGTTGAAAATTTAGTGGCGACCAGAAAAACGCTACGACTTTTTGCGTGACTGAGGAGACTACTCCCGGCGGCCACCGGCGAACATGTGTCGCCTGCAGTTGCCTAAAAAAATCGCTTAAGTGGGACAGGACATGACACAATACTTTTGATTCATTAGCCCATTACCTTATCTTGTCCCTGGAAGGCATAAGAAAGGCAGGTGATAATTGAATTGAGTAATGGGCAACAGCACTTGAAGATATTCCAGTCTTGTTAGAAACAACTTCTTGAATCTAAGTCTGATTCTTGGGCGTATGTGAAAAATATACATCTTCAAGATGCGCTGGGACACATCCACAGTGATGTGACCTGGGGTCATCGGGTGTTTCGGGTCTCACAACATCAGACATCCTCGTCCAGGCGACCCAGCCGGGGTTGATCAAGCCCCAACTTGCGTCCCAGCAGCAACCGCCCACGGGTCAGCCATCTTAATAACTAATCTGCAGGGGTTGTGAGACACTAGTGCGTGGAGGGACTGGGCTCTGTGGGGTGAGTCCTGGCCGGGCTCCTCCTGCATCTTACCAGGTTCAAGGCCTGTGCGCTGCACCTCTTTTTCCTTCTCCGAGCATTTCATTCTCACCTGATGGATCCTGGGGCGCCGCGCGTTACCGCGCGTCGTTGCCTACACCATCATGTTTCACCACGTGCCTTGAGAGCGTAATGCGCGCGTCGTGCGTCGTGACACGCAAATGATGTCGCGTAAATGGCGCGCAAATAACGCCCAAGTGGGACAGGCCCTTATCTTGACCGCTTTGTTTCCTAGGGGACCTTATTCTCCCTTTGGAAACCCTTTTTTTCTTAACGTACATAAAATCTTTTTGGAGTTTCCTTAATATTATCTATTAAATAATCAACTCATCTGCCCCCTTTTTGCACAAATGATTTCCTTATTTAACGTATTCCTTAGTTCCCGAAACTCCTCCAGGGATACACTTGAACCCAGCTGCCTGTCCTGTCCCATGCCTCCTTTTTCTTGACCAGAACCTAAATTTCTCTTGTCATCCAAGTTTCTATACATGCACCAGCCTTGCCCTTCACTTGAACAGGAACATGCATGCCCTAGTCACGACACTTTTAAAGGCATCGCATTTTCTGGGCATCCCTTTTCTGCAAACTACCTGCTCCAGTCAACTTGAGTGAGTTAATGTCTAATACTGATGATCCAAGGAGATGTAAAATCATGAGGGGTTTGATAGGATGAATGCGCAGAGTCGGGTACCCAGGGTAGGGAAATCAAGAACCAGAAGGCATAGGTTTTAAGGTGAGAGGGGAAAGATTTAATAGAAACCTGAAGGACCACTTTTTCAGTCAGAGGGTGGTGTGTATATGGAATGAGCTGCCAGACATGGTAAAGCACCTGGACAGGTACATGGATAGGAAAGTGCCAAAGATGGGCGAGTGGGACACACTTACATGGTCGGCATGGACAGGTTGGGCTGAAGGGTCGTTTCCATGCTGTATGACTATGATTCTAGAACTGGTTATACCTTCCAAGCTAATTAACTTTCAGAATTGGGGAAAAAAGTAAAATATACGGGGAAAGACTTAAGGTGAGGAAAAAGTAATTTGTTTGAGGGCTGAGTAGTATTAGTCCAATCACAAAGAAAAAATGGTTCAGCGGTGGTATAAATGGAAATAATAGAATCATCAAGACACATTTTGTGATGAATGCCAAGGCAACCATATTTTTGATTCAGATGAAAATTAATTATTTGCCAAAAGCAATCCAGTAATTCTTCATTTTATAAAAAAACATAATGCATTCTGAAAACTTGAAGGAAAATTTTGCAAAGCCCAACAGATATGAAATAAAATGATAACACAGTGTTATCATTTGTTATATGGTTAAAATTGGATATTGAGTGGATAGTGAGTGGGCTGAATTAGCGTAGTAATGGGTAGGTATTATTGATATTTGCAGACCCTATTTAATTGTCTTTCTTATCCTTTCTGGTCCAGACATTTATGATGGAGTTGACTGCTCACCAGAGTAACGTGGGCAGTGTACTTCAGGCTGGAAATCAACTCATTGCACAGGCCAATCTAACAGAAGAGGAGGAAGATGAGATCAGAGAGCAGATGACTTTGCTCAATTCTAGATGGGAAGCGCTGAGAGTTGAAAGTATGGACAGACAAGCCAAGTAAGTTGTAAACTTCCTCGCTAGAACATGGAAAAGTACAGCAAAGGAACAGACACCTCGGCAGATAATGTCTGTACAAAACATATTGCCAAAATCAACTCTTATCTGCCTACACATAATAAATATCCCTCTGTTCTGTGTAACCATGTGCCTTTTCAAAAGTCTCTTAAAGGCCACTATTGTATCTGCCTCCACCACCAAGCCTGGCAGTACATTTCAGGCACCCACTGTCCTCTGTCTGAAATCTTGCATATATTTCCTCCTTTTTTTTGACCAAACTTAGAATCTCCTTGGTCATTCAAGGTTTCCTTACCATACAAAAGAAAGGCACAAAGTACTGGAGTAACTCAGCAGACCAAGCAGCATCTCTGGAGAACCAGGATCGGTGACATTTCAGGTTGGGACCCATCTTCCCTTACCACACCATCAATATACCTCCTCCTTACTGAAAGATGCTGGTCTTAAACTTTGATTAATTGGCCTTTAATGACTCGCACGTCAGATGTGGACTTATTGAATAACAACTGCTATTATTGTACCCTCCCGTGCTCCTGCCTAATAGGATCATACAGCACAGAAACAGGCCCATCGGGCGCACTTGTCCAAGCGACCAAGGTGCCCCATACTACACTAGTCCTACATGTTCATGTTTGACCCATCTCCTTATGAACCTTTTTTTATCCTATTACCTGTCCAAATGCCAATTAAATGTTGTTATAGTGCCTGCCTCAACTACCTCCTCTGGCAGCATGTTCCATATACCCACCACTCTCAGTATGAAAAAGTTTCCTATATTCGTTCCCTATTTTATAAAGTTCCCTCAGTATCCTATATTTCCATTTTCACTTGAAACCTCAGTTCACTGGTTCTTGATTCCACTAACGTGGGTAAAAGTGACTGTGCATTTACTCCATCCCTCTCATGATCTTAAGGGCCTGTCCCACTTGCGTGTCCTTGGCACGCAAATTTGCGACGTCGGCGCATGGGCATCGTGGGGCCGGTCCCACTTAGAAGTGCGGAGGGGTATGTAGTTGTGCGCGACATCGCGCGGGGCTCCAAGTTTTTTTGCGAACAAAATCTTTGCGCGCCAAAGGCATGTCGCGGTACTGACGGCCAAAGTGGGACAGGCCCAAGACCCTGGCGGGACGCAACGTCACACCTCCAACAGCAGCAGAAGCAGGCAAACGATCGCCGAGCTCGGCCTGGGGTTCACGGTCATTGTGGTCCAGATCCCCCCCACTTCTATTCCCAGAGCGGGGCAAAGAAAGTTAAAAATAGACACACAATGCAGGAGTAACTCAGCGGGACCGGCAGCATCTCTGGAGAGAAGCAATGGGTGACGTTTTGGGTCAAGACCCTTCTTTTCAGACTGAAGAAGAGTCTCGACATGAAACGTCACTCATTCCTTCTCTCCAGAGATGCTGCCAGTCCCGCTGAGTTACTCCAGCTTTGTGTCCCTCTTCAAATGACGTCACGCGCTCCAGATGGCTGTGTGTAATTAGTGGGGCAAATGGGCTGAGGAGTGTTAATGGAGTTGAATGCAGATAAGTGCAAGGTTGAGTCAAACAAGGGCAGAAACTTCACTGTGAATGGCAGGGCTCTAGGTAGTGTAGTAGAGCAGAGGGATCTAGGAATGCAGGTGCATAGTTCCTTGAAAGTGGCGTATCAGGGTGGTCAGAAGGCTATCGGCACATTGGTTTTTGTGAGTCGGGGTATTGAGTATAGAAGCTAGGATGTTATGTTACAGCTGTACAAGACATTGGTGAGGGCACAATTGGAGTATTGTGTTCAGTATTGGTCACCCTGCTAAATGTCGTTATGCTGGAAGGAGTGTAGAGAAGATTTACGAATAAGGTCCAGAACTTGAGTGTCTGAGTTATTGGGAGAGGTTTAGTTTAAGTTTACTTTAGTTTTAGTTTGGAGATATAGTTGGGAAACCGGCCCACCGAGTCCCCACCGACCAGCAATCCACGCACATTAACACTATCTACACACACTAAGGACAATTTACATTTATACCAAGCCAATTAACCTACAAACTGTACGCCATTGGAGTGTGGGAGGAAACCGAAGATCTGGGAGAAAACCCACGCAGGAGACGGGGAGAACGTACAAACTCCGTACAGACAGCACCAATAGTCGGGATCGAACCCGGGGCTCTGGGGCTGTATGGCAGCAACTCCACTGTTGCCCCACCGCTAGGTTGGCCAGGCTCGGGTTTTATTCTTTGAAACGCACAAGGATGAGTGGTGATCTTCTAGAGGTGTATAAGATCATGAAGGGAAAGATAGGGTCGACAGAGTCTTTTACCCTGAGCAGGGGAATCAAGAACCAGAGGACGTAGGTTCGAGGTGAGAGGGGATCGATTTAATTGGGGGCTGAGGGGCAACTTTTATATGCAGAGGGTGGTGGGTATATGGAATGAGCTGCCAGAGGCGGTAGTTGAGGCACGTACTACAACAACATTTAAACAACATTTGGACTGATACGTAGATAGGAATGATTTAGAGGAATTTTGGCGAAAGGTACGCGTTGGGACTCGTATGGATGGGGCATCTTGGTCGGCATGGGCAAGTTAGTCCGAGGGGGAAGTTTCCAAGCTGTATGACTCTATGACTGACTATGTGATATTCTCGTAAAACTTCTCTGCACTCTATCCAGCCTATGCGTCCTTTCTATAGCAGTTGTGACCAAAATCTGAAAACAATATTCCAAATGCGGCCTCACAAACATCTTGTATAAACACAAAATGCTGGAGTAACTCAGCGGGACAGGCAGCATCTCTAGATAGAAGGAATGGGTGACGTTTCTGGTCGAGACCCTTCTTCAGATTGACATCGTACAAACACGTTAGTTTTGTTTTTCAGAGATACAGCATGGAAACAGGCCCCTTGTGATCTTGCTACTTATCAGAACCCTTAGTGAAGTTGACCATCTCGCTAAGTTTTTCCTTGAACCTTCAGTGTAAGAACAATTACAGATTCTCGTGCCGTCCCCAATTTATGTTTACACCATTTTTACAGGAAGTTTTAGGAATATTGACATGCAATTTAAGTGCTTAAAAAATGAAAAGCAGTATTTTATGTCACAGCAATCGATGTTTGAGATAAGACACCTCAGTCTGAAGAAGGGTCTCAACCTCAAACGTCACCTATTCCTTTGCTCCATAGATGCTGCCTCACCTCGCTGAGTTTCTTCAGCATTTTTGTCTACCCTCATAGTGTGTTTGAAAGTTTTTTATCCGATACCTTCGAGATAGTCGGATATTGAAAGGATACAATCCTATACCCCTTTTCCAGGAAGGTGAATGGCTAGATGCTATGCCCACTTTCTGATACTTTAATTAACAATTTATTCTATTTTCAGGCTTCATGAGGTATTAATGGAACTGCAGCAGCAGCAGCTGCAACAGCTGTCAAAATGGTTGACTCAGACAGAAGAGCGTATTCAAAAGATGGAAGCACAACCTGTCGGAGATGAGCTGGAGTCCTTGAAAGATAAGATTGAGGAACATAAAGTAAGTCTGAAGCATCCTCCAACTCCCCAGCCAATGACTCTAATAATTGCTGTGATGGTGTGGGGTAGCACTGTTTAACAACTGTGTTCAAAGCTGAAATTGGAAGTCTCTCTGGCCTTTTCCAATGTACATGTATGTCTTAAAACTTGACCATCCAGTTAGAATAAGTTGGCATGTTGCACATTGAATAACTATCAATCTTTGATTATTCTTACGTTCTTGTTCCTTGTCGGCCAAAATGTTACTATTTCTTCTATGTCCAGTAGATTGTTGTAGAGAATGATTTTATACTTTGAAGGGTTAGGTTTCCTGCTTGGCTCTGCATAGGCTTGTGCGTTAAATCTGTTTTTCAGCTAAACATCAGTATTTTCAGAGCACTGATTCGACGGTTCCACTTGGGTGACGTTTTGCAAGTCTGGCGTTTAGTTTAGTCTGATTGGTAGCAAAATCACCAAGTGGTCATCCCCAAGAATACCAAATGTCTCCTGAAGAGACTGCTGACCTGAGGGAATAGACCCCACTGCCTCATGCCAACAGGATCCATCACTAATCAATGTTTTGGATCCACGTATTGCTACGGAAGGAATCGACTATGAATATTACAACTAGCACAGCAATTGACAGAGCAGCAGCACCGGCAGGACATAAGCTACAACGCTGCATCTGTGGCTGGGAAAAGATAACATCAGAGAAGGGTCTCAAGATCCACCAGGGCAGAAAAAAGTGCCTGGGAGAGCTTGGTGTGGGGCCTCGCATTGACCATTACCTTCTAAGAGGTAGGCCAAATCAGTCGAGTGAAGCCCAGTGGCAGGTTAATCGCCACAGTCCACAGGGTATCAGCAGCCCAGGTGAAGCTCAACCAAGTACTGTCCCACCAATGGACACAAGTCCATGGGCCTAACCAGCCATAGTCAGCGGTAGAGAGGAAGATGGAAGGAAAAAAGCCAGATGGAGCATTCACTGGCTGTGGCTGAAGAGAAAAGATGCTGTCTGGGCTGCCACGTGACCATCTAGAGGCTAACCATAAGACACACACCCAGGACTGATCACCCTGCAGTGAATGGGCATGCCTCGACTGAGGGTGTCTTATAATAAAAGGCCGAACCACCCAGTGACGTTGAGGTACACAACTGAAGATGTGTCTGATTGGTAGCAAATTCACCTAGTGGTCATCGCCAAGAATACCAAATGTCAATTGTAGTGAAGAACCTTGGGGATTGTAACATCCAGTCTTGCTAATCAATTAGAGATACAGCGCGGAAACTGGTCCTTCGGCCCATAGAGTCGGCGCTACCAGAGATCAACCCATACACTAGCTCTGTCCTACACACTAGGGCCAATTTACAATCTCACCAAAGCTAATTAACCCACAAACCTGCACGTCTTTGGAGTGTGGGAGGAAACCGGAGCCCCTGGAGAAACCTCACGCAGTCACAGTGAGACGTAGGGGAGGGGCTGGGGACGGGTGGACATGAATGTCCCCCTCCCCCCATGTTTTGAGAGATGGGGACAATCTTGTGACCTTGTCACCAATGTTTTGTGACCTGGGCGCTACGGCCAGTCCCAGGCCGGCTCGCTTTCCCCAAGACTGACTGTAGCGCCCAGGATGCCTGTGTGCTCCGGGACTGACTGTAGCGCCCAGGTCAGCTCGCCTTCCCCACACTCCAAAGACGTGCAGGTTTGTAGGTTAAGAGCTTTGGTGAATTGTAAATTTCCCTAGTGTGTCGGATGGTGCTAGTGTACGGGGTGATTGCTGGTCGGCGCGGACACGGTGGGCCAAAGGAACTGCAGTTCCCAGGTCGCCTGCACGCCCAGGTTGGCTCGCCTGCCCGGTACTGGCTATAGCGCCCTGGTTGGCTCGCCTGCCCGGTACTGGCTGTAGCGCCCAGGTTGGCTCGCCTGCCCCGGGACTGGCTGTAGAACTCGGGTCGGCAAAAACAAATTGGAAAAAAATAGGTCTGTGAGCAAGATGATTTTGGTTACGGGCTGGATCCGGCCCGTGGGCAGTAGGTTGCCGACCCCGATCTAGATGTTACGCCTCATGTTTTAAAAGTGATATCCGCCCATTTTTTATTTGCCACCTCTTTGCCTACTTTCCCAAGCAGTCTCTTCTGCAGACTCCATGCTTCTCCAACACCACCTGCCCCTCCAACTATTTTCATATCAACTGTAAACGTGACTGCAAAGTATCAATTCCATCATCCAGATCATTAACATATAACCATATAATAATTACAGCACGGAAACAGGCCCTCTCGGCCCTTCCAGTCCGTGCCGACCATTTGTTTTCTGCTAATCCCATCTACCTGCACTCAGACCATACCCTTCCATTCCCTTCACGTCCATATACCTATCCACTTTACACTTAAATGTTAAAATATAACCATATTTTATATCATATGAAAAGTAGTGGACCCAATACCGACCCCTGCAGAGCATCACTAGTCACTGGTAGCAAACCAGAAAAGGCCCCTTCTATTCGCACTCTTTACCTTCTGCCAATCTGCCCATTTCCTATCCATGCTAATACCTATGCCAAATGTTCCCTTCTAGTGTAGCAGCACATGGTACCTTATCAAAGGCCTTCTGAAAATCTAAGTAAACAACATCCACTGACTCACCTTTGTCTATCCTGCTTGTTACTTCCTCAAGGAATTCCAACAGATTTATGAGGCAAGATCTCCCTTTCACAAACTGCTGAGTTCGACTTATGTTATTGTGTGCTTCAATGTACCACAAAACCTATTCCTTAATAATAATTGACTTTAAAATCTCTCCAATCACTGAAGTTAGACTAGGCAGCCTATAATTTCCTATCTTTTGCTTCTCTCCCTTCTTAAACAGTGTAGTAATATTTGCAATTTCTCCAGTTCTCTGGGGCCATTCTTGACTGTGGTGATATAAGAAAGATCACTACTAATGCCTCCACAATCTCTGCAGCTTCCTCTTTCACAACCCTGGCTTGTAGTCCATCTGGTCCAGATGACTTATCCACCTTCAGAGCTTTCAGCTTCCCAAGCACCTCTCCTTATAATAGCGTCTGGCCCCTGACTTTTTTCATTTTTTTTCCGAACATGTTGTTGATGTCTTCCTCTTTAAAGACTAACGCAAAAAATATTCAGTTTGTCCGCCATTTCTTTGTTCCTCATTACTACCTCTTCAGCGCAATTTTCCAGTGGTCCAATATCCACTCTTGCCTCTCTTTAATGTTAATGTTTATATATTCACATTTTCTTTTGGTATCCACTTTTATATTATTGGCTAACTTCCCTTCATTTTTCATTTTTTCTCTCATAGCTTTTGTTAGATTGCTTTCCCAATTCTCTTGCTTCTTGTTAATATTTAACAAATTATATCAGAATCGGAATCAGATTTTATTCGCCAAGTATGTTTTTCAACATACGAGGAATTTCACGGGCCAGGTCAGTCATACAATTAAAAGCAACAGACTCAAACACATTTTAACATGAACATCCACCACAGTGACCTACACATTCCTCACTGTGATGGAAGGTGAAATAAAGTTCAAGCCCTTCCTTTTGTTCTTCCTCGGTCGGGGGCCTCGAGCCCTCCGTTGACGGGACGGTCTTGACTCCCGCAGCCGGCGGCGTTCGGGCCCTCCGCATCGAGGCATCGGGGCGTTATCAGCTCCCCGCGCCGGGCGATCAAACCTCGCGTCGGGGCTGGTCGAACCTTCGGCGTTGGAGCTCCCGACTAGCTTCTCCCGAGACTGCGAGCCCTTGACGGTAAGTCCGCAGGCCGCAGTGGGAGCGATCGCAGACAAGGGATCCGTTCCGATGTTAAGTCCGCGCCCCACGGTGGGGCTCATGACAGTTCGAGGCGGCTCCCAGTTCCAGCGATGGTAGACCGCAGAGCCCGGAGAATGTGATCCGAAAATTGATCACATCTCCGGGTAAGTAAGAACTTGAAAAAAAAGTTTCACCCGATTTCCCTTTTTCCTTTATCATTGTTACTTTTTTGCATATCTTTCATTCATAGTTCTTTATCTCTCCACATCACCGTCTGTATCTCTCGTTTCCCTTATCCCTAACCAGTGGGAAGAAGGGTCTTGACCCAAAACGTCACCCATTCCTTCTCTCCAGAGATGCTGTCTGTCCCGCTGTTACTCCACCTTTTTGGGTCTGTCTACATGTCTTGTCTCCCGAAACGGAGCAGAAATTCTTACTTGCAGGAGCATGACGGATATGTATACACAATATACTTCAAGTAACTCTTGCTTTCCCTCTCTCTCCATCCGTTCCTTCCCAGTTTTCCGACCAGTCTTACTGTCTCCAACTACATTTTTTCTATTCTACATGTTCCTTGATCTCCATTCCCTTTGTCCTTTCACACCTCACACTTCCTTATCTATACACTTCCTTATCTATGTACCGCCCACTCCCCTGTCATCAGTCTGAAGAAGGGTCTCGACCCGAAACGTCACCCATTCGTTCTCTCCAGTGATGCTGCCTGTCCTGTTGAGTTACTCCAGCATTTTGTGTCTATATCTTGTTCAGTAGATATATTTTTTTTAAAAACAGACAAATAAATAGACAATAATAGTGCAAAGTCAAAAATAATGTTCTCAATTCTATTTAATTCAGAGCCCTTTTGGTGGTTGTAGTGTGTAATCGCTTGATGATTTAAGGGAAGCTGTTCCTGAACTCGATGGCAGGAGTGAAATGAGAGTGTAGACAGGATGGCGTGGTTCTGTAATGATGCTGGCTGCCTTTTAGAGGCAGCGACTCTCATAGATCCCTTCGATGATGGGAAGGTCAGTACCTGCGATAGACTGGGCAATGTTCACTACTTTTTGCAATCTTCTTAATTATCATTCTCCCCATAGTATAGTTCTACCTCTTTGGGATGAAAAGATCCTGCGTCTTCCGAATTACTCTCGCAAACTCCTGCCATTGCTGCCCCATTGTCATTTATGCTCTGGTTCACTTCCAATCAACTTTAGCCAGGTCCTCCCTCGTGCCTCTCAGGTTGAAATAGATCTTATTATCACTGTCCATTCACCTTATTTGTACGCACCTCATTGGTGCCTCTCCATACACTTGCTTTACTACTTAGATGATCCTGGAACCAATTTTGATGTTTTGATCAACCCAGACAAGCTGTGAACTTGTGCAGGAAGGAACTGCAGATGTTGGTTTAAACCGAAGATAGACACAAAGTGCTGGAGTAACTCAGTGGGACTCGCAGCATCTCTGGGGAGAAGGAATGGAAGAAGGGTCTCAACCCGAAATGTCACCTATTCCTACTCTCCAGAGATGCTGCCTGTAACACTGACTTAATCTGGCATATTGTGTCTTAGACTGTGAACTTGTTGGGAATTTAGACCTTTTGTGGCGTGAAGGTAATTTTGTCAAGTGTTTGATCTGATTGCATGTTACTTTTTTTCTCAGGTATTACAAAGTGACTTGGAGACTGAGCAGGTGAAGGTGAACTCTCTGACCCACATGGTGGTGGTGGTGGATGAGAACAGTGGTGATGGTGCAACAGCTATACTGGAAGACAAACTGCAGGTATTTATGTTTGAGAGATGATGCGCTGCTTGGAAGAGGATATAAAATTTGTTTTGTGATAAAAATCATAGAAAAATAGATGCATTCGGACCTTCGGGCCAGCACCGACATTCAATATGATCAAGGCTGATCATCTAAAATCAGTACCTCATTCCTGCTTATTCATCATCATAATCATACTTTATTAGCCAAGTATGTGTTTCAACATACGAGGAATTTCATTTACCAATAAAAAGTAACAGAACACACAAAATACATTTATCATAAACATTCACCACAGTGACTCCTCCATATTCTTCACTGTGATCGCAGGCGAAAAAAAAGTTCAATCTCTTCCCTTTGTTCTCCCACGGGCGGGGGCCTCGAGCCTTCTGTTGACGCGGCGATCTTGATAGCCAGCATCGTTTGGGCTCTCCGTGTCGGGGCGATCAAGCTCCTTCATCGGGGAGGTATCTCAGCTCCCTGTGCCGGGCGATCGGACCGTTATTTGGAGATTTCCCGGGATGGTGGAACTCCCCATATCCCTTGATTCCTTTTGCCCTGAGAGCGAAATCTAACTCTTGAAAACATCCAGTGAATTGGCCTCCACTGCCTTCTGTGGCAGAGAATTCCATAGATTCACAACTCTCTGGGTGAAAGTGTTTTTCCTCATCTCAGTCCTAAATGGCCGACCCCTTTATCTTAAACTGTGACCTCTGGCTCTGGACTCCCCCAAAATCGGGAACATTTTTCCTGCATCTAGCCTGTCCCTAAAGAATGGTATGTTTCTATAAGATCCCCTCTCACCCTTCTAAATTCCAATGAATATAAGCCCAGTCGACACATTCTTTCATCACATGTCAGTCCCACCATCCCAGGAATTAAACTGGTGAACCTGCGCTGCACACCCTCAATGGCAAGAATGCCCTTCCTCAGATTAGGAGACCAAAATTGCACACAATACTCCTGGTGCGGTCTCAGCAGGGCCCTGTATAACTGCAGTTGGACCTCCTTGCTCCTAAACCCGAATCCTCTCACAATGAAGGCCAACATGCCATTAGCTTTCTTCACTGCCTGCTGTACCTGCATGCTTACTTCCAGTGACTGATGTACATGCACCAGGTCTCATTGCACCTCCCCTTTTCCTAGCCTGACACCATTCAGATAATAATCTGCCTTCCTGTTCTTGCCACCAAAGTGGATAACCTCACATTATACTGCATCTGCCATGCATCTGCCCACTCACCCAACCTATCCAAGTCACCCTGCAGCCTTAAAGCATCCTCATCGCAGCACACACTGCCACCCAGCTTTGTGTCATCTGCAAACTTGGAGATGTCACATTTAATTCCCTCGTCTAAATCATTAATATATATTGTATATAACTGGGGTCCCAGCACCGAGCCGTGCGGCACCCCACTAGTCACTGCCTGCCATTCTGAAAATTACCCGTTAATTCCTACTCTTTGCTTCCAGTCTGCCAACCAGTTCTCTATCCATGTCAATACCCTACCCCCAATACCATGTGCTCTCATTTTGCACACTAATCTCTTGTGTGGGACTTGTCAAAGGCTTTTTGAAAGTCTAGATACACCACATTCACTGGGTCTCCCTTATGCATTCTACTTTTTACATCCTCAAAAAATTAGAAAAGATTAGTCAAGCATGATTTCCCCTTCATAAATCCATACTGACTTTGACCGCTGCTTTCCAAATCTAGCATCTTCCCCACTACCGATGTAGTTGTCTATAATTTATATAATTATAAAACTGGTCTATAATTCCCCGTTTTCTCTCTCCCTCCTTTCTTAAAAAGTGTGGTTATATTGGCTACCCTCCCGTCCACAGGAACTGATCCAGAGTCTATAGAACATTGGAAAATTATCACTAATGCATCCACGATTTCTAGAGCCACTTCCTTGAGCACTCTGGGATGCAGACCATCAGGCCCTGGGGATTTATCTGCCTTCAGTCACAAGATTTTATCTAACACCATTTCCTGACTAATGTGGATTTCCTTCAGTTCCTCCCTCCCACTAGATCATCGGTTCCCTGGTATTTCTGGGAGATTCTTTGTATCTTCCTTAGTGAAGACAGAACCAAAGTACTTGTTTAACTGTTTGGCCATTTCTTTATTTCCCATTATAAATTCACCTGTCTCTGGTTGTAAGGGACCTACACTACCTCTTCACTAATCTTTTCCTTTTTACATATCTAAAGAAGCTTTTACAGTTTGTATTTCCTCCGCAAGTTTTCTTTCATGCTTACCCCCCACCCCCCCCCTCTTAATTGACCTCTTTATCGTCTACTGTTGAATTCTAAATGGGGTGGGAGATTGCAACTTTCACGTGGTCCGCCCTGTTTCAACGAATGCAATCAACCTGGCTTGCGCAATCAAATAGAACAAGTCCAGCCTGTCTGTGTTTGACCCATATCCCTCCAAACCTATCCTATCCATGTACCTTTTTAAATGTTTCTTAAACATTGGGATAGTTCTGCCTCAACTACCGCCTCTGGCAGCTTATTCCATACACCCACCACCCTTTGTGTGAAAAAGTTATGCCTCAGATTCCTATTAAATCTTTTCCCCTTGACCATGAACTTATGTCCTCTGGTTAAACCTATGTTAATTTTTAATTTGGATGATTACAGTCACTGGGTGTGCGCTGGGCAGCAGTTTGTCGTTGGACTGAAGAGCGATGGCAATTGCTACAGAACATCTTCACTAGATGGCAGCAACTGTCGGACGACCAGGTACACAAATTATTTGATAGTTGTATAACGATTAAAATTTAAAACGCAGATTAGTTTATTGTCATATACTAGGGTGTAATAAAATTCCTTGTTCGTATGAAGCTTATAAACAATAATTAGAGTAAGTATGGCTATAAATGCAAAACAGAAAAAAATGTGCAACGATTATAGTGCCATCTGAGGCTGGGTAATAAAAACTAAAGTACAGTCATGGAATAATGGATTTAGTTGAGTTGGTAGTAGGAGGATGCAGCAACACCTCCAGGATGGGGGTGTCAGTAGGTAATTGTATCGACTGGGCTTATATTCTCTGGAATTTAGAAGGACGAAAGGGGATCTTATAGAAACATGTAAAATTATTAAGGGTTTGGACAGGCTAGATGCAGGAGAATGTTCCCAATTTTGGAGGAGTCCAGAACCAGGGGTCATAGTTTAAGAATAAGGTGTTAGGTCATTTAGGACTGAGATGAGGAAAAACATTTTCACCCAGAGAGTTGTGAATCTGTGGAAATTCTCTGCCTCAGAAGACTGTGGAGGCCAATTCACTGGATGGATTCAAGAGAGAGTTAGATAAAGCTCTTGGGGCTAACGGAATCAAGGGATATGGGGAATAAGCAGGAACGGGGTACTGATTGTGGATGATCAGCCGTGATCATATTGAATGGCGTGACTGGCTCGAAGGGGCCGAATGGCCTACTCCTGCACCTATTGTCTATGTTTCTATGTATCAGGAGTATGATAACTGTGGGGAAGTATTTATTTAAAATCTGGCTGCATAGAAACATAGAAAATAGGTGCAGGAGGAGGCCCTTCGAGCCAGCACCGCCATTCATTGTGATCATGGCTATCCGGGCTTTGAAGCCCCTGCTTCCTCTTCCATAAGGTAGACCAGTGAACATGGAATGGTTAGGTGGCAGGCACCTTTGATGATACTACAGGTTGAACACCGATGTTCCGACAACTGATGGTACGCCTGCCTCTATAATCTGAACAATTACGAGAGCTCAGTTGAAATTCCCTGAGCAGACACCGGGGGCACTGCGAGTGCCGAGCACTCTTTCTGTTCCTTCTGCCTCGAAAGTATTAATTAAGGGCCTGTCCCACCAGCATGCGATTGCATGCGTCTAGCGCGACCAAATGTGGTCGCTCGAGGCATACGGCCTCGCGGGGCCGGTCCCACTTCGATCGGCGGAGGTGTATGGAGTTGTGCGGGGCTGGTCCCGACATCGCGTGGGGCTCCAAAATTCTTGCACTGTCCGAAAATCCCGCGTGCCAACAGCCTGTCGGCCCGCAGGCGCATTGAGGGCGTACGCAGCATCTCGACGGGCGTACGCAGTGTCTTGATGGCGTATGCCTAGCGCGTGGCGTTGAGCAATGATGTCACCACCCAGCATGCCGTTGCGTGATGACGTCACCGCCTGACGCCACGCGACGTACAAATTCAGCCGGCCCGCCTGCTGCTCAGCTGATTGGTGAGTATGATGTCGGGACCAGCCCCGCACAACTCCATACGCCTCAAGCGACCACGTTTGGTCTCGCTGGACGCATGCAATCGCACGCTGGTGGGACAGGCCCTTTATGCTCTCTCTCCTAACTGTTTCACAAGGACGATAGAATAACCCCTCGTTGTAACTACCCCCTTATAACAGATGTCGGATATACCGGACGGACCCTCCAACCCATCCCTGGATGGTATTGTCTCTCCGGTTGTTCAGAGCCCTGGCTTCTGACTCCACTACCAAACGGCAAGGTGCACCAGCCAGCCCTTCTTTGCCCAGTGAAAGGGCACAAAGTACTAGAATAATTCAGCATGTCAGGATCTCTGGAGAACACGGATAGTTGACGTCGGGACCCTTCCTCGGACTGGTTCAGTCGGCTGAGTCACTGCAGCATTTTATGTTGTTTTACATTAAAACTAGACAGCGATGCAGCTGCTCTGCGCCAGCGAGCCCTCTATCACCGGATCATGGCGGTGTTTTGTGTAGAAGTTTGAGAGAATCCTTGTGGACGTGCCGAATCTTCTCAGATGCCTTAGAAAGTCAGTGTACTGATGTGCAATTTTGATCACAACATGATTGTGAAGGGACCAGATTATCTTACTGATGATGGTACTTGATGCTGGTGACCATCTCTACAGCAGATGTGTGGATGAGGAGAGCGTTGTGTTCCTCAGGTTAACAGTCAGCTGCTGCTTCTTGCTGGCATGAAGGATGGGGTGGTTGCTCTGACACCATGACGCAATGTTCTCAAACTCGTTCCTGCTCTCTGCATCATCGTGGTTGTTGATCCGGCTGACAACAATGGTGTCATTGGCGAACTTCAAGATTGAGTTGGCCACACAGTTATGCATATACAGGGAGTAAAGCAAGGAACTGAGCACATTGCCCTGAGGAGCATCAGTCTTGACGGTCAGGATGGAGGAAATGATATAGCCACCCGACAGATCAGGAGCCAATGTACAGATGGAGGCTGGAAGGGCAAGGCCCAGACGTTTTGATAAGAGCATGTTCGGTCCAATGGTGTTGAAGGCTGAGTTGTGGACAATAAATAACATCCTTACATAGGTGTTCTTATTGTCATTTGATCCGGAGCTTGAATGTAATGCCAGGGAGATGCTGCCCTTCAAGACCTTCTGTGCACATTGCAGGAGACTAAATTGTCTGGGTGACTGACACAGATGTGGACCATTATTAATCTTTCTGGTCGATGTTTGAAGCTACTGGGTGGTTGTCATTGAGACATTTTGCTTCATGTTTTCTGGGGACTGGAATGATGGCGGTCTCCTTGAAGCAAATGGGGATGGAAAACTATTGAGGTGAAAGGTTGAAGATGCTGCAAAGACGATGGCCCGTTGATTACTGCACCATCTCAGAGCCCATCCAAGGGCCCGTCTGGGCTGACTGTTTTCCAGTAGTTTGCATTGTGAAAGCAGATTTAACATCTTCCACCAAGATGTATGGAAGAAGCCCAGCCAGCAAGGGATGAGGAGATGCACCTTGGTGGAACTCTGCCTGTTCAACACAAGTCTAAAAAGCATTGAGCTCATGCAGTAGAAATTGCGACAGATTTCGGATGGTAGCCTACCACAGTCATCTGACTGCTACTTGGTTGAATTAAGCCTCTAACTTGCTTTGGGATTCTCTCTTTGCATCCCTAATTGTCCTGCAGAGATCATACTTTACCTACTGTACTTTGTGAGGTCTTCCAAATTGGATTTCAATGGAGAGTGAATCTCCATGTCTATCCAAGGTTTATGGTTATGATAGCCTCTAATTAAGGATAGACTTAACTGCCTTGTCAGAACACAGTCTTTGTGAGGTCTTCCAAATTGGATTTCAATGGAGAGTGAATCTCCATGTCTATCCAAGGTTTATGGTTATGATAGCCTCTAATTAAGGATAGACTTAACTGCCTTGTCAGAACACAGTCATCATGGCGTTCTTGACGACTGAGGTATATAATTTAGGCTGGGTGAAGTGGTCTTGAACATGATCTAGTCCACCGACTCAAGGCAGTCTATGAAATACTCAGCCTCCTCAGATCACTGCGGTATTACTCTTTTCGTTGGTGTCTTGATTTACCAGTAACATAAATGTAAGTTTTTGTGAGTGAATGTAGCATTCGGGAGGAAATCCAAGCGTTAATTTATGATGGTTTTTGTCCATCTTCTGGCAGCTGTGGCTTGAGGCTTGGCTCATTGAGAAGGAAGATACATTCACTGACCTCCATACCAGAAGTATCAAGGATTCATGTGAAACTGAAGTAAATATCCAAAGACTAGAAGTAAGTGGGTTTTGACTGAGCCACTTTCAGTGGACTATCTGATTTCAATTCTTCCGTGTTGCTGGAGCAGAAGAAATTGTATAAAATTGCAAATTTGACAATAAAATATAGTATTTTCAAAACTTGAAGACGGTGGGAGAGCAGCCATCTTGCTGAAAGCAAGAACCGGCTTTAAAAACCTTTTTTTAAATGGTGGGAATAAGTTTAAGAGTGTTTTTGTGTTGCTGATTGTGAAGACAGGACATTAGAGTGATGCAGGCATTCCATTGCCTCAGCTAGAGAGAGTGTAGCAAATAAAAAGAAAGCAAGGTCTAGCGGAGCGATTGTGCTGAGGGGAAGTGCCATGTTGAGGAAAAGTGCAATGTGAGACTTTGGCTCGAGAGGCTTTGGAGAGAAGGGCTGAGGAGGGAGATGCTGCCCTGTCAAGCTAGGGCAGAGCAGAGCAGAGCAGCAGCAGCAAGCAGGAGTTGTCAGATACACAAAGGAGGCATGCAGGATTACACAAAGTGCTGCAGCTGCATGGTGTGGGAGGTGGTGGACGCCTTAGTGGTTCCTGGTAACCACATCTGCCGCACGTGTTGGCTGATTGAAGAACTCAGACTCAAGGTTAATGGCCTGGACTCAGCTATATCTGGGACAGGGAGAATTACCTGGACGCTGTGTCTCTGGAGGCAGTCATACCCGTTAGAGTAACTGCTTTCTCTGTGATCACAGGGGAATAGAGGTAAAATAAGCTGAAGTCAGGATGGCTTTGTGAAAGGGAGATCTTCCCTGAAGAACCTGTTAGAATTCTTTGACAAAGTAAATGGCAGAATAGACAAAGGAGAGTCAGTAGACATCCTTTACCTGGATTTTCAGAAGGCCTTTGATAATATGCCGCATGTGAGGCTGCTAAAGAAGAGCCCATTGTATCGGAGGACAGATACTAGACAGTTTGGTGGATGGCAGAAAACAAAGAGTGGCAATAAAGGGGGTTATTCTTGGCTGCTAGTTCCACAGGGCTCGGTGCTGGGGCCGCTACTCTTCACGTTGCATATCAATGATTTGCGGGAATTGAAGGCTTTGTGATCAAGTTTGCAGATGATACGAAGATAAGTGGAGGGGCAGGTAGTGTAGAGAAAGCAGGGACTCTGCAGAAGGACTTGGACAGGTTGGGAGAGTGGGCAGAGAAGTGGCGGATGGAATATAGTGTAGCAAAGTGTGGAGTCATGCGTTTTGGTAGAATGAATAGAGGCGTAGACTATTTTCTACATGGGGAGAGAATACAGAAATCAGAGGTGCAAAGGGACTAGGGAGTGCTGGTGCAGGATTCCCAAAAGGTTATTCTGCAAGCTGAATCGGAAGTAAGGAAAGCAAATGCAATGCATTTATTTCAAGAGGACTAGAATGTAAAAACAGGGATGTAATGCTGAGGCGCTGGTCAGACCACATTTGGAGTATTGTGAGCAATTTTGGCCCCATATCTGAAGAAGGTGTGTTGGTGTTGGAGAGGGTCCAGAAGAGGTTTACGAGAAATATTCTTGGAATGAGTGGGTTAACATATGATGAGCGTTTGACGGCACTGGACCTGTACTCACTGGAGTTTAGAAGGGTGGGGGGGGGGGGGGGGGGCTCATTGAAACTTACTGAATAGTGAAAGCCCTGGATAGAGTGGATGTGGAGAGGATGTTTCCACAGGTGGGAGAGTCTAGGACCAGAGACAAAAGGCTCAGAATAAAAGGATGTACCTTTAGAAAGGAGATGAGGAGGATTTTTATTTGTCACTGGGTGATGAATCTGTGGATGTTTTTGCCACAGAAGGAATGGCGGCCAAGTCAATGGGTATTTTTAAGACCAAGATTGATAGATTCTTGATTAGTTCAAGTGTCAGAGGTTATGGTGAGAAGGCAGGAGCATGGGGTTAGGAGGGAGAGATAGATCAGCCATGATTGAATGACGGAGTAGACTTGATGGGCCGAATGGCCTAATTCTGCTCCTATAACTTATGAACACCACGGGTATGGGCCCTTCAGCCCACAATGTTTGTGGTGAACATGATACCATGTTTAACTGATCTCATGTTTCTGTATTTGATCCACATCCCTCTATTCACTACACTTCCATGTGCCTATCTAAAAGCCTCATGAATTGCATCTGCCTCCACCCCATCCTGGCAATGCATTCCAGGCCCTCGCTACTCTGTATAAAAAAACAAGTTTGCCCTGCACATCTGCATTAAACTTTCCCCCTCTCACATTATAGATATACCCAAGTGTTGGACATTTTTACTGAGAAAGATAAAGGTTCTGACTGTCTACCATATCTATGCCTCTCATAATGTTCTATCTAGTCTCCCCTCAACGTCCGATGTTCCAGAGAAAACAATCCGAGTTTAGCTCAATCAAGTTAATGAAGACGGGTCGTGCCATGTACAAAGCCATGCTGGTTATCCCTCATTAGCCCATTCTCTTTCAAATGGGAGTAAATCCTATTTCAAAGATTTCTCTCCGACAGCTCACCAGCGTAAAGTTCCTTGTATCCTCTTCACTTCCTTTCTTAAACAAAGGAACAACATTGACCACTCTCCAGTCTCCTGTGACATTGCTTGTGTCTAGAGAAGAAACAAAGATCCCCATCAATGCTCCCCGCAATCTCTCTTTCCTCCCTCCATAACCTGGGATAGATGTCATCATGACCTGGTGGTTACTGCCTCAGCACCACTCGTGGCTGTAAACTGGTTTATATCAGTTTTGCGTTGCTGATTATTGAATCTTTCTGAGGACTTGAATGTGTGAAAACGGGTTTGGAATCTATTCAGAAAGTCACTTGTTTAGGTCTTACATGAAAAAAGGTTATCTTCTGCAGCATTCTGCAGAGGGGATAAATTGGAAGAGGCGGCTTCTTCTTGTGTATGGCGTACACAGCCTAAAGTTGTAGGACAACTTGTTCTATGTGATCTTATTTGATTGTGCATGCCGTTGATTGCATTTGTCGAAACAGGACAGACCACGTGAAGGTTGCAATCTCCCACCCTGAAGAGGCGGCTAAAGATTTTGAAAAAGATTTCAAAGATAAAGGCATTTCAGTTTCACAATTCCTGTTGTAAAATGCAGGATCCCCTCGAGTGGTCTTGTTAATTCGTATTCTTTGTTGTAGAATCTGCCAGGAGTATTTATCGGCTTGCCAACAACATGTCTCCATTCTCTTTTATATTACATGGTAGCAGACAAAGTAGTTTATTGCTCCAATTCTATTTTGCACCTATTAATAAATACAACAATTGAAACTTTATCCTGAAGACAATGTGACTTATTGCAATGTGTCTTCTGTTAAATTCTGAAGGAAGATTTGGAAAAGCGGCGTCCAACATTGGACCAGTTGGTTAACGATGGCCAAGATTTAATAGAATTACTCAGTAACAGGAATTCATCAAAGAAAATTGAAGGCAATCTGAAAGAATTAACACAAAGGTGGGAGAGTTTAGCGCAACAACTACAAGGTTGCTCCAAACAGGTAAGGAATTAAACGTAAGTTGCTCATCAGTTTTGTGTGCCAAAAAGCACATGCAAGAAACACAGCAGGGAATTGAGCACTTTATCTGCACTATTAACTGGAACATTTCTTAGACCCAAAATGTTGGAGTAACACAGGCTCTGAGTCCGAGCAACGGTCTCGACCCGAATTGTCATCCCGTTCCTTCTCTCCAGAGCCGCTGCCTGTCCTGCTGAGTTACTGCAGCATTTTGCCCTTTTTCTGTGTAAACCAGTATCTGCAGTTCCTTCCTACACCTGTAATATTTCTTTATTGGATAGCTTTAACAAGGGTCAGTACAGCATTGATCTTGTAAAGGAAAACCAAATTATTTTCAAACTTTGAATTGTGAATTGAAAGTAAAATGCCATTCTTTCAACTAAATTAATTAAGTTTTCTACAAAATCTTGAACAGTTCGATCTTTGAGCCAGATAAAAATCTTGTGGCTTACGATGGAATATGTCCACTCATGGTCATTTCTTACATATCACCTAGATCTTTCATCAAAGGCAAATTGTCCATCATAGGAATGCTCCAATTGAGTGTTCTAAGCCATTATTCAGATCGATGTGACATAGCCACATATTCTGGCATTGTTTGGTGCATAAGGCATTTGGCATTTTCCATGTGACTTGATGTTCACCTTAACGGAGCAGCACAAATTGCTAAAAATGCTGTGGCGCATGCCCATAGCAAGTATAATTTTGGTAGCACCAAAGCAGCTGTCAGTGTAGCGGAGGTAGAGTCTGGGGATAGGGCCAGTGTACCCCTCGAACAGTGATTGTTCAACGTACCCCACAAAGAGGCAGGCATAGCTGGGGCCCATGCGAGTACCCGTAGCTACTACGCCTTGGGTTTGGAGGAAGTGGAAGGAGTCGAAGGAGAATCTGTCTGGAGAAGTGTCTCGACCCGAAACGTCACCTATTCCTTCTATTCTGAGATGCTGCCAGTCCAGCTGAGTTACTCCAGAATTTTGTCTATCTTGGGTGTAAACCAGCATCTGCAGTTCCTTCCTACACTTTTCAAGTAGTTATCTAGATGACTGCAAATGTGATCGTTCCTCTGCCTATTCGTCTTTTCAGGCAGTGAGTTTCAGCCAATCTCCAGTCTGATAGTGTTTTCTGTCTACCTCCTTTTTGATTCTTGTTCAATTAGTTAACATGTTGCAGTTCCATGTGCGTTTTTCACATGTGCAGATTCCATTTGCTACTTTAACCTCCACCTAACTTGTTAATTGATATTTTTGTCAGGTGGCAATGTTCCCTTTATAAACTATACTGTCAGTTTTAGCATCAAATATGGTTCCTACATTGTGTAGGAACGAAGTGCAGATGCTGGTTTACACTGAAGATAGACACAATAAGCTGGAGTAACTCAGCGGGCCAGGCAGCATCACTGGAGAAAAGGAATAGGTGATGTTTTGGTTCGAGACCGATCCTCGGACTGAGAGTCAAGCAAAAGGGAAACTAGAGAATCTCAGTCTGAGGAAGGGTCTTGACCTGAAATATCACCTGTTCCTTTTCTCCAGGGATGATGCGTGACCCGCTGAGTTACTTCAGCTTTTTGTGTCGATCTGTGGTTCCTACATTTATACAAATCATTAATATGAAGCAGAAAATTGGGCCTGATCCCTGCAGAAACCTACTGCATTTAGCCCTCAGGTTAACAACACTCGGGACCGCTTTCTCCTCTGCACACTCAGTTTTGAATTCAATGTGCCACTTTCCATTGGATTCCATGAGGTTTTAAGTCTCCAATCTGCCATGTGTACGTCAATGGTACACAAAAATGCTGGAGAAACTCAGCGGGTGCAGCAGCATCTATGGAGCAAAGGAAATGGGCATGGTTTCCGGCCAAAACCCTTCTTCAGACTGATAGGGGGTGGGGGGAGTCGGGGAGAAGAAAGGGAAAAAGGAGGAGGAGCCTGAGGGCTGAGGGAGAGGTAGCAAGGGGAGGAGTCAGCAAGGGTTAGCAGAATTGTGAGAAATCAATGTTCATGCCACCAGGATGCAGGCTCCTCAAGCGGAGAGAGGATGTTGTGAAACTGTCTCTGGAGGGAGGAGGAGAACTTCTTCAATGTGTAGGTCAATTGCTTGGCCAGATGCACATATACTCGAGCCACATCAAAACACCTTGTTACCTTGATACAACTTTTCTCTGTCAAATCCATGCCCAAAATCTACGGTAGACAAAAATGCTGGAGAAGCTCAGCGGGTGAGGCATCATCTGTGGAGCGAATGAAATAGGCGATGTTTCGGGTCCAGACCCTTCTTCAGACTGATGTGGGGGTAGAGAGGGTGGGAAGAAGAAAGGAAGAGGCGGAGCAGTGGGCTGTGGGAGAGCTGGGAAGGGGAGGGGAAAGAAGGAGAAAGCAGGGACTACCTGAAATTGGAGCAGTCAATGTTCAAGACACAAGATCCAAAATGTACAAGTAATTTTCCAATTTTTTTTTCTCCTCTATTTTCCTATTTGTTATCCTGTAAAATCTTCTGTCTGAGCTAAGGTATTTTCCACCATCCCATGAGCTCACATTTTTCCTGAATATATTAGACCCATGTTTCTGGGGTGGCACAGAGGTAGAGCTGCTACCGTGATCGATCCTGAATATGGTTGCTGTCTGCGTAGTTTCCACGCTCTCCCTGTGACCGTGTGGGTTTTTTCAGGGAGTTCCGGTTTCCTCCAACATTCCAAAGGTGCGCAGGTCTGTAGGTTATTTGGCCTCTGTAAATTGCCCCTGGTGTTTAAGATGTGGAAGTGGAATAAAATAGAACTAGTGGTCGTTGGGTCGAAGGGCCTGTTTCCATGCTGTATCGCTTAACTAAGCTTCATCACTTGCACAGGTTATTTTGGGTTGGACAGAAATATCATGAGAGCAGTCAAGGTTACCGTCGAGTAAGTACTGAATGTGCTGTCGTGTTTGAAGGTAGACAAATCTCTGGGGCCTGATCAGATATATCCGAGGACATTGCGGGAAACGAAGAGGAAATTACGGGAGCCCTGGTTGAAATTTATGAGTCGTCCTTAAATACGGGAGAGGTGTCGGAAGACTAGAGGGTGGCAAATGTTGTGCCTCTTTTCAAGAAGAGCTGCAGGGAAAATGCTGGGAACTATAGGCCGATGAGTTTAACATCTGTAGTTGGAAAGATACTGAAGAGTATTCTGAGGGATAGGAGATACAGGCTGGTCAAGGGCTGATTAAGCATAGTTTTGTATGTGGGAGGTCGAGTCACAAATCTGTTTTGTTTTTAAGGCTTGAGCAAAAAGGTTGATGAAGGAAGAGCTGTAGATGTTGTGTACTTTAGTATGGCGTTCGACAAGGTTCCGCATGGTTGGCTGCTCTGGAAGGTTAGATCTCATGGGATCCAAGGAGAGATAGCTGAATGGATAGCAAATTGGCTCCACGGAAGGAAGCAGAGGGTGATGGTGGAAGGTTGCTTCTCAGACTGGAGGCCTGTGACTAGTGGTGTGCCTCAGGGTTTGGTGCTGGGCCCGTTACTGTTTGTCATCTACATCAATGATTTGGATGAAAACATACAGGGCAAGATTAGCAAGTTTGCTGATGATACAAAAGTTAGTGGTTTTGCAGATAGTGAAGATGGTTGTGAACGATTGCAGCAGGATCTGGATCGGTTGGCCAGGTGGGCGGAGGAATGGTTGATGGAATTTAATACAGAGAAGTGTGAGGTGTTGCATTTTGGGACATCGAACAAGGGCAGGACCTACACATTGAATGGTAGTCCTCTGGGTAGTGTTGTAGAGCAGAGGGATCTAGGAGTGCAGGTGTATGGTTCCTTGAAGGTCGAGTCGCAGGTAGATTAAGTGATTAAAAAGGCTTTTGGCATTTGGCCTTCATCAGTCAGAGTATTGAGTATAGAAGTTGGGAGGTCATGTTGCAGTTGTATAAGGCGTTGGTGAGATTGCATTTAGAATATTGTGTTCAGTTCTGGGCACCATGTTATAGGAAAGATATTGTTATGCTTGAAAGGGTTCAGAAAAGATTTACAAGGATGTTGCCAGGACTAGAGGGTGTGAGTTTTCGGGAGCGGTGGAGTAGGCTGGGTCTCTATTCCATGGAGCGTAGGAGGATGAGGGGTGATGTTATAGAGGTATACAAAATCATGAGAGGAATAGATCGGGTAGCTGCACAGTCTTTTACCCAGAGTTGGGGAATCGAGGACCAGAGGACATTGGTCCAAGGTGAAGGGGAAAAGATTTAATAGGAATCCGAGGGGTAACTTTTTCACACAGAAGGGTGCTGGATGTATGGAACAATAAGCCAGAGGAGGCTGGGACTATCCCGTCGTTTAATAAACAATTGGACAGGTACATGGATAGAGCTGTTAAAGATAACGGAGTCAGGGGCTATGAGGGGGGGGGGGGGGAGGCAGGAACGGGGTATTGATTATGGATGATCAGCCATGATCACTGTGAATGGCAATGCCAGCTCGAAGGGCCGAATTGGCCTACTCCTGCACCTATTGTCTATCGACAGGTTTGGAGGGTTATGCACCAAGAGCAGGCAAGTGGGACTAGGATAGCTGGGACATTGTTGGCGAGTTGGGCCGAAGGGCCTGTTTCCACACTGTGTCACGATGACTATGACTCTATCATCAAGCAAGCTAATAGTCTTTTTAGATAGACACAAAATGATGAAGTAACTCATCAGGTCTGACAGCACCTCTGGAGAAATTGAATGGGTGACTTTTCAGGTCTAGAACCTTCTTCAGACCTCTTACAACAAAGCCAAGTTTAAGCCTGAGGAATTGCATCAAATTTTTCAACAAGGTCAGCCTGTTAAGATTTTGATGTTGAATGGAGATGAGGAGGAATTTCTTTAGCCAGAGGATGGTGAATCTATGGAATTCTTTGCTATAGACAGGTTTGGAGGCCAAGGCAATGAGCTTTTTTAATCTGAAATTGATAGGTTCGATTGAATGGTGGAGCAGACTTGATGGGCAGAATGGAATAAAAATGGTTAGCAACCAGGAGATTAGGCAGGGCCTTAGTGGACCGAACATGCGTGTTTGGCGAATCGGTCACCTAGTCTGCGTTTGGTCTTGCTGACATAAAGGAGGCCACATCAGGAACACCAAATGCGGTAGATGCACGTGAACTCCTGGCTGGGGTCCTGCAATTATTGTGAAGGAGGAGGTATAGGATCAGGTGTTACTTACCCTGCGATTGCAGGGAAATGCAGTGGGGAAAGGATAGTGCCAGTGTACATTTAGAACAAGGAAACAAAATGGCTGTCATAGCTGGGAAGTGTCCATGGCTACACCTTGAAGGTACACCACTTTCTTCATGACTTGGGAATTTGGGGTTAGATAGGTAAATGAGGGAAGTCGTTTCTATTGTCAGATACTTCAAGAACCAGAAGATAGGGCTTAAAGTATGGGGAGCAAATACGAGTGGGAAGCAAGAAAGAAATGTCTTTACTCATTAGTTCCAATCTGAAATTCTTAAATGGACATTGGCTCAGAAAATATTCCATGCTAAATATACATTGTTTAATTTCCAACCCCATGTGCTGATCGGACATAGTTGTCAGAGTCTGGAACAACCCAGGCCAATCAGAAGGAAGCCTTGGGAATGATGGCCACAGAGCGCAGAGTTGAGAAGAAGTGTTCAGCAGCTCCTCCTCCACCGTCCAGGAAAAGACATCTGCGAGTGGATGTGGAATCCAGAAATAAGTAAGGACCGCTTTCTTATTTTACCATCTGGGAGAAATGAGTGGTGGAAATTGGTTACCTCAAAGGACGAGGTTCTCTAAGGCTCTAATTAAAAGAGTAAATAATGAGTATAATAAGTTACACATCTCAAATTTTTGCTCTGACAAGAGTGCATCATCAAAGTAAGTAGTTGTCCATTCATTATACAGATGAGAAGAAAAACTAGGTTTTCTCAGAGTGTTTCCTGTTGCGCACTGTGCGCCTTCAATAAACCCAATTGTTCAATAGACTCGCCACTGATCTAAGAGCTGTTTCATGTCTGTGTCTATCTGAGTAAGTGTGTAAAAGAGCTGCAGATGCTGGTAAAGTCAAAGATAGACACAAAATGCTGGAGTAACTCAGCGGGTGAGGCAGCATCTCTAGAGAGAAGGAATTGTCGACGTTTCGGGTCGAGACCCTTCCTGACATTTTGCCAGCTATACTAGTCCCGCTTGCCCGCATGTGGTCCATATCCCTCCAAACCTGTCCTATCCGTGTACCTGTCTAACTGTTCCTTAAATGTTGGGATAGAAACGTCGCCAATTCCTTCTCTCTAGAGATGCTGCCTCACCCGCTGAGTTACTCCAGCATTTTGTGTCTACCTTCTACCTGAGTAAAGCCAGATATAGGGTACGGGTATAACACAAATAGCACAACATTCCCTCCCACAGCTGCTACAGTGGGAGTATCCATCACATGGTTCCAGTATTCTGGGTTTCATTATGACAACCGATCTCAGTTCTCCTGTGACTGTCTCGATCTCCTGTTTTGCCCCTACATCCCAAAAGACGCGTTGAGATCCAGAATAGTCACTGTGAACTGTGACACGGTGAAGTATGAGTATTGCAGGACCCCTAGCTGAGATACGAGTCATCATTGGAAGCGGTTGAGGTACCGGATGACTGGAGGGTAGGTACGGTTGTTTAAGAACGGCTGTGAGGAAAAGCCTGGGAACTATAGGTCTCTGAGGCTAATATCTATGGTGGGTAAGTTACTGGAGAAGATAAGAGATTTCTGCATTTGGATAGATAGGGCCTCATTGGGGATAGTCAGCATGGTTTTGAAAGCGGGAGATGATGTCTCATAATTTTAATTTATTTTTTTGAGGGTGTGACCAGGACAGGTGAGGACATTGTCTATATGGACCTCGGCCTTTGACACTAGATCCCTTGCTCTGAAAGGTTAGATCGCAAGGGATCTACTGAGAGCTAGCTAACTTGATTCAAAATTGACTTCATGGAAGGAAGCAGCTTGTGGTGGTTGAAGTCTTGGGAATGATCGCTGCAGAGATCATTATTGACTGGAGGCCTGTGACTAATGGGGTGTCTCAGGAATCGGTGCTTGGCCCACTGGTCTCATCTATATCAACAATTTGGATGAGAATGTATAAGGCACGATAAGTAAGTTTGCGGATGACTAAAGTAGTAGCATAGGAACATAGAAACATAGATGCACCCGCTGAGTTTCTCCAGCTTTTTGTGTACCCTAGAAACATAGAAAATAGGTGCAGGAGGAGGCCAATTGGCCCTTCGAGCCAGCACCGCCATTCATTGTGATCATGGCTGATCGTCCCCTATCAATAACCCGTGCCTGCCTTCTCCCCATATCCCTTGACTCCACTAGCCCCTAGAGCTCTATCTAACTCTCTCTTAAATCCATCCAGTGACTTGGCCTCCACTGCCCTCTGTGGAAGGAAATTCCACAAATTCACAACTCTGGGTGAAAATGTTTTTTCTCACCTCAGTCTTTTTAAAAAAAAATAAAAATAAAAAATTCATTAGAAGTACATTTTGATGGTACCTTTTTACAGGTTCCCCGAATTATTAAAACATTCTTTGTACAACTTCCTTTTTTTAGAAAGAAAGAAATGAGAAAGAAAGAAGTAGTAAAGGAAAGTCTAGTGAGTGTGATGAAAAGAAAGAAGTGAAAGTAAAGCAGAAGGAAGATTATCCCACGCCACAAGTCGATGCTTTTTTATATTCTTAATCATTTTTCGCCCAAACCCAGAATTTTTAATTTTAGGATACTATTGCACCACATGAATCCACAAGGTCAATAAATGGAGACCAATTCGTTAAGAATTGGTCTTTTTTTTCTATTAGGAGTCTCATTTCTTCCGAAGGGCAGTTTCCAACATATTACCAATCCACATTTTGAGTGTTGGTATAGTAGCCTTTTTCCAAAATGTAAGTATGTTTTTTTGCTGTTATTAAACCATAATTAAAAAATGAAATTTGGGATATACTTAATTTGTTTCCATCTCCTATTACTCCAAAGATAATCATTTCCATGCTAGGTTCCATTTTTAACTTAAATAAACTAGTGAATATATCAAATATATCACACCAAAATCCTTGAGGTTTTGTGCAAGAAACGAAAGAATGTGTGATATTGGCATTTTGAGAAAGACATTTATCACAGATAGGAGAAATATTTGAATAAAATTTATTCAACCTAACTTTTGAAATAATATAATCTGTGTAATATTTTAAATTGAATTAAATTATGTCTAGCGTTAATCTAACATTTATGTATGTGTGTATTATATATATACCCCTCCCATGTTTCTTTAGAAATTTTTGTCATTAATTCTTTTTCCCAGTCTTCTCTAATTGCCTCTGTTGATGGCAATTCTCTATTAAGAATACTAATATATAAATATGATATTAATTTTTGTGAGTTCCTCTTAATATTCATTGCTTCTTCCAGTGGGTCTATCATTATGCTCTGTAGTCTTGGTATATGTTTTTTTTATAAAGTCACATATCTGTAAATATTTATAGTATTGGTTATTATTCAGATTAAATTTTGATTTTAATTGTTGAAATGATAATAAATTTCCTATTTCATACGTCACCCAACTTTTTAATTCCCAATCTTTCCCATTGTCTATATGTTTTATCCATAAAAGATGGTTTCAATACTGGATTATTCACTATTGGTGTTAATGATTATAAGTTTCTTAATTTTAAAGTTAATTTTATTTGTTTCCAAATTTGAATTATATTGTGTATAATTGGATTCTTCTTATATAATATATTATTCAATTTTATCGGGGAGAAGAGGATCACTCCTAAATCGTAAGGAAAACAATCCTCTTTCTCCATTCTTATCCATTCCATCTGTTGAGAAGGACAGTCCAACCAATAAAAAATATTCTTAATATGCACTGCCCAATAATAATATTAAAAAAATGCAGTTCAAGTCCCCCTACATCTTTGGGTTTACACAAATGATTTATTTTAATTCTATGTGCTTTGTAGTCCTATATTCTCACCTCAGTCTTAAATGACCACCCCTTTATTCTAAGACTGTGGCCCCTGGTTCTGGACTCGCCCAACATTGGGAACATTTTTCCTGTATCTAGCTTGTCCAGTCCTTGTATAATGTTATATGTTTCTATAAGATCTCCCTTCATCCTTCTAAACTCCAGTGTATACAAGCCTAGTCTTTTCAATCTTTCCTCATATGACAGTCCTGCCATCCCAGAGATTAAGCTCATGAACCTACGCTGCACTGCCTCAATAGTAAGGATGTCCTTCCTCTAATTAGGAGACCAAAACTGTACACAATACTCCAGATATGGTCTCACCAGAGCCCTATACAACTGCAGAAGAACCTCTTTACTCCTATACTGACAGTGAAGGTGGTTATCAAAATCTACAGCAGGATCTTGATCAGTTGGGCAAGTGGGCCAAGGAATGGCTAAGGGAGTTTAATACAGATAAGTTCAAGGTGCAAGGCAGGGTCCTATCGAATGTTGTAGAGCGGAGGGATCTAGGAGTACAGGTACATCATTTCCTGGCACATGGACAGATAGGGTAGCAAAGAAGGCTTTAGGTACATTGGCCTTCATAAGTTGGGGTATTAAATAAAGATGTTAGGATGTAATGTTACAGTTTTGCAGGACATTGGGTGAGGTTGCATTTGGAGTATTGTACTCAGTTTTGGTTGCCTTGCTATAGCAAGGATGCTATTATGCTATTATACAGAGAAGATTTACAAGGATGTTGCTTGGACTCAAGGGTCTGATCTATAGAAAAAGGTTGGGCAAGGAATTTATTCCTTGGAACACAGGAGGCTGAGGGGTGATCTTACAACTGTGTATAAAATCACAAGGGGGAAAAGATAGAGTGAATGCACAGAGTGGGCCAATCATGTGAAAGATAGAGTGGATGCACAGTGGGCCAATCA
Source organism: Okamejei kenojei (assembly GCA_035221665.1). Lineage (NCBI taxonomy): Eukaryota > Metazoa > Chordata > Chondrichthyes > Rajiformes > Rajidae > Okamejei > Okamejei kenojei. The sequence continues at coordinate 93,886,412 of CM069138.1, forward strand.
AGCAAACTACATGTGCTTAAGGTGCGAGGGGCATCTATTTATTTCACTTAGCAACCTGAGGGGTAACCATTTCACTTTTTCTAGCGTGGTAGGTATATGGAATGAGCTGTCAGAGGAGGTAGTTGAGGCATGTACATTAACCAGCATCCAAAAGACTCTTAGACAGGTACATGGATGAGAAAGGTTTAAGATGGATATGGGCCAAACCTGGATATATCAGAAGAGCTCAGTTGAGGTCTCTTTGTCGACATGGACACCCACCTGTGTGGAAAACCAGCCCCAAAGATTCCTATTAATTTAGTTTATTTTCGAGATATAACATGGAAACAGGCCCTTCAGCCCACCGCGTTACTGAGGAGATCACAAGAAGAGCAGTCAATGACTGAATCTTTTCAACTTACGAGTGATCTATACCTCATTCATCAACCTAGCTCAATTCTGTTGCCCCTCACAACCATCAAACTCCAAATCACCCCATTACAGAAAGGTTGTGGAGGCTGTCGGGAGGGTGCAGAAGAGGTTTCCAGAATGCTGCTTTGATTAGAAGGATTATTAGCAATGAGGAGAGAGGACAAACTTGGATGGTATTCTGTGTGGATGCCGAGGGGAGACGTGATAGAAGTAGAGAATGTTGTGAGAGGCATAGACAGAACATTTTCCAGGGTTGAAATGTTAAAGACTAGATGGCAAAGAGGGTGAGAGAGGCAACTGGGGCAAATGTTTGGTAGTGTGTGGTGGGTGCCTGGGACTTTTAGCCAGGGGTGGTGGTAGAGATAGTTACGGTTGTAATATTTAAGATGATTTTAGTTGGGCATATGGAATGGAGGGATATGAATCGCGTGCAGGCAGAGGAGATTAGTTTTACGACATTGTGTTTAGAATGGACACTGGGCTGTTTGGCTAGTTCCTGTGTTATACTTAGGGTTGCCAACTTTCTCACTCCCAAATAAGGGACAAACAGTCAAAATAAGGGACAAATTCCCGAAGGAAATTCTTTGACCAACTCGGCCGTGGCTGGGTGAATGATGAGTTGGCCCGGGTGCTGGACAGCACACAAAGCCCAGCCGGCGGGACAGCTGAGGTGTTTTGGCCCGTGCGATGTCGTGCACAAAGTCTGGCATCCCATCCAACTCATGAACCGATGATCGGCCATGAGAAGGAGGGGTGGTGGTGTTGGCGGTAAGCGACGGTCCGAAGGTCGAAGAGCTGGCCAGGCCGCTGACCGAAGGGGCCACGGGCGACCACAGGTTCGGTCCGAGTTAGCATGGATTTACGAAGGGGAAATCAACTGGAATTTTTTGAAGATGTAACTAGGAAAATGGGCAAGGGAGAGCCAGTGGATGTAGTGTACCTGAACTTTCAGAACGCATTTGATAAGGTCCCGCATAGGAGATTAGTGGGCAAAATTAGGGGACATGGTATTGGGGGTAGAGTGCTGACATGGATAGAGAAGTGGTTGGCAGACAGGAAACCAAGAGTAGGGATTAAAGGTGCCTTTCAGAATGGCAGGCAGTGACTAGTGGGATACCGCAAGGCTCGGTGCTGGGACCGCAGCTATTTACAATATATATCAATGATTTGGATGAAGGGATTCAAAGTAACATTAGCAAATTTGCAGATGACACAAAGCTGGGTGGCAGTGTGAACTGTGAGGAGGATGCTATGAGAATGCAGGGTGACTTGGACAGGTTGGGGGATTGGGTAGATGCATGGCAGGTGAAGTTTAATGCGGATAAATGTGAGGTTATCCTCTTTGGTAGCAAAAACAGGAAGGCAGATTACTATCTAAATGGCGTCAAGTGGGAAAAGGGGAAGGACAACGGGATCTGGGGGTCCTTGTTCATCAGTCTATGAAATAAGCATGCAGGTACAGCAGGTAGTGAAGAAAGTGAATGGCATGTTGGCCTTTATAACAAGAGGAATTGAATATAGGAGCAAATAGGTCCTTCTGCAGTTGTACAGAGCCGTAGTGAGACTACACCTGGAGTATTGTGTGCAGTTTTGGTCCCCTAATTTGAGGAAGGACATTCTTACTATTGAGGGAGTGCAGCATAGGTTTACAAGGTTAATTCCCGGGATGGCAGGACTGTCATATGCTGAGAGAATGGAGCAGCTGGGCTTTTACACTCTGGAGTTTAGAAGGATGAGAGGGAATCTCATTGAAACATATAAGATTGTTAAGGGTTTGGACACGCTAGAGGCAGGAAACGTGTTTCCGATGTTGGGGGAGTCCAGAACCAGGGGCAACAGTTTGAGAATAAGGAGTAAGCCATTTAGAACGGAGATGAGGAAACACTTTTTCTCACAGAGAGTGGTGAATCTGTGGAATTCTCTGCCTCGGAGGGCGGTGGAGGCAGGTACTCTGGATGCTTTAATGAGCGAGCTAGATAGGACTCTTAAAAATAGCGGTCGGGGATATGGGAGAAGGCAGGAACGTCGTACTGATTGGTGATGATCAGCCATGATCACATTAAATGGTGGTGCTGGCTCGGGGCCGAATGGCCTACTCCTGCACCTTTTGTTAAACTGTTCTGTATTCTATGTTCTACAATTTAATATGGCTAAAACCATTGTTTGGTATCAATGACAATGCCGAACGTCTGTTTCATGTCATGTTGCAATGTCGCCACTAATGCATTACTTCATCACATCACCAGGTTCATTGCAGATGCCAGTGAGCTTCTGAACTGTATTAGCAAATCCAAGTATGAGATTCAAGCCATGATGTTCAATGATTTTACCAGGAAGAAGGATATTTCTGACATGAAGGACAAAACAAAGGTGAGGTTGCAACTATAGAATTCGATTCTCCTGCAAAAGCAAATAGGGGAATCATCAGGAACGTTAAATGATTTGAATTATAAAAAAATGTGGAATTTATACCCTAAATTCTGATGATGATCAAAACATGTTTGTGAGAAGCAGCAATGTTAGAAGCAGCACTAATTTTCTGGTTTTGTTTAATTACCAATGAACACAATAAAAATTGCAGTGGAAGGCCACATGGCTCCTCAAATATCTGCCTTATTGAACTGGAGGGTGTGAGCTACAGGGAGAGGTTGAGTGGGCAGGTACTCTATTCCTTGGAGCACAGGAGGATGAGGGGTGATCTTATAAAGGTGTATAAAATCATAAGAATAGATCGGGTAGACGCACGAAGGGTGCTGCCAGAGGAGGTGGTTGATGCGGGGACTATCCCAACATTTAAGAAACAGTTAGACAGGTACATGGATAGGACAGGTTTGGAGGGATATGGACCAAATGCGGGACTAGTGTAGCTGGCAAAATGTGTAAGAAGGAACACTAGATGCTGATTTAAACCGAAGATAGACCCAAAAAGCTGGAATAACACAGCGGGCCTGGCAGCATCTGAAGAAGGGTCTTGATCCAAACCGTCACCCATTCCTTCCCTCCAGAGATGCTGCCTGTTCCGCTGAGTTACTCCAGCTTTTTGTGTCTTATCTCTAGTTTAGCTGGGTCATGTTGGCAGGTGTGGTCAAGTTAGGCCAAAGGGCCTGTTTCCATACTGTCACTCTATGACTCTGACTTGAGCTTTCTACTATCTAACTATTTATTTGATAGTATAAATGTTTTCTCCTTGACAATTACACTTCAGTGAGCAACCATGTTACGGATTTCTGAGCGTTGAACTGATTGTTAATCTTGAGAAACCAGCAGTGGCAGAATGAACAAGTGACCACTGTGCATTAAATATTATTCATAATTCTTAATTTTTTTTTAAGATCACGGTCCACTTTTAAATATTTAATGAAGACAAGGTTAAGGTATTAATAGTGCATTGTAAGTTTGTAGTAATTAAAATGATTTGAATATTATGCATAAGCAACACTTGCTATGTTGCTGAGGTAAATCATTGGCATCGAGCAAAAGGAGGGAGATTTCTTGTTGAAGACATTTTCTGTATTTATAGACATTGGAAAAAGAAAAGGCTGGAAACGAGAGACAATTTAAGGAAATAAGACAAAAAGGACAGGCCTTGCTTGACGCAATGGAGAAAGGTAAAACCAATTTGAATTGTCATTAACTTGTTGCCGGGTTATGTCCGTGCCCGGGTGGTACTAGAAAGGGACTACGCGCTGTCCCCGTGCACCCTGGGGGATTTCTGGGACCGCGGGGGATGGAATACATCCTTAACAAGGATGGTGGAAATAGTTATTTGAGAATTTAGTGGTAAGATAATCTGGTAATGTTGTATAATGGTGGTGGGTGTGTTACCACTGTTTTGGGTTGAAAATATTTTTTTTATCATAATTGAATAATTATTTTTGATTTAAAAAAAAAAAAAAAAAGAACTTGCTGCAATCCCTTGTTCAGCTTAAACTTGCAACTGAACCTTCTCTTCGGATACAAAATCAGAAAGAATGGGAAACACTAAGCCAGTGAAACAGTCATTTTTTTTATCAGTGATTCTTCATCAGAACATCAAGATCAACATCAGAACATTAGTTCAGACCTCCGGCATCTGGAGTTATTCATTTAATTACTTTATCTAATCTTTGCTGGAGGCAAACTATATATTTGAAAAAGTTGTGGTGTATAATGATATTTTTTTTTATATCACATAGTCAAGAATAAATATATGGAGCTTGCTATTAACAAATGCAAAAGTTGAAGATGCTTAAACCTGTAAGCGGAAAATTTGTTTCCCTTTCAATTAGAAGACATACATGCATTTGAAAAGGCAGTTTTATTCAGGAAGTTAGACATGGGAGTAACCAAGATGGAGAATGTCACAGCAGTAGTCTGAGATGACATTACTGATGGTTTGCATAGTGAGTCAGTATGGGGGGGGGGGGGGGCAGAAGAAACTAGTGCAAAATCAGCCAGGGTTCAGAGGAGGAGGGGGGTTGATGTGGAGGGGGGGGGGGGGGGGGGGGGTAGAAGGGGAGGTAAGTGGTCGAGGGAATGTTACCTAAACTAAAATAAATGTAATGGATTGGGCATCTTGGTTGCCATGGAGAAATTGGGCTAATGAACCCGTTTCCATGCTGTATGACTCTATTAGAAAAGTGTATAAAATCACATCACCTACCCTTCAATGTGATTTTAATATAATTGGGAACTGTTATCTCTGAATTTCTAACAACTTTCACAGTTTAGTCTACCATGATGAATTGTCTGACTGACAAGTCAAGATTGTCCCGTCAACGGAGGGCTCGAGGCCCCCGACCGCGGGAGAGCTAAGGAAAGAGATTGAACCTTTTTTCGCCTTCCATCACAGTGAGGAATGTGGAGGAGTCACTGTGGTGGATGCTTATGTTAAAATGTGTTTGTGTTCCATGGGTTTTTATTTGTATGACTAACTTGGCAAATGAAATTCCTCGTATGTTGCAAACATACTTGGCTAATAAAGTGTGATTGTGATTGGTTTATTTGTGCAGACAGTGCTGGCAGTAGCACTGCGATTTTGTTCAGGACAGAGCCTAGAGTCATACAGCATTGAAACAGGCCCTTTGGCCCAACTTGCCTATGTCCACCAAGATGCCCATCTACACTAGTCCTACCTGCCCATGTTTGGCCTATATCCCTCTGAACTGCACTGTGCAGTAAAATAATCCAGAGGGTTATGGAATTATCAATGCTGGCTTTGCATAACTTAACATGTGTATATTTGATTGGTTTTATTTTTAATGATTATTCAATCTTGGATCAACTCAAAGCAGTTCATAAGGACATATTATTGGTAGGTAGACACAAATGCTGGAGAAACTCAGCGGGTGAGGCAGCATCTATGGAGCAAACGTTTCAGGCCGAAATCCATCTTCAGACCCATAGATGCTGCCTCACCCGCTGAGTTTCTCCAGCATTTTTGTCTCCCTTTGATTTTCCAGCATCTGCAGTTCCTTCTTAAACATATTATTGGTATGTGGCTGCCAATGTAATTTCACAGACAGGAAGAGATGAGATTCATTTTTTCCTTCCTGGGATCATGTAATTTTTATTACCTAGTTCGATTGACAAATTAGTTATTGCTGCTCTCCAGGACTTCTTAATTGAAGTAATTTAAAAATTGAGAGTTTATTGAAGTTTGCTGTTCACCTTGCTGACAAGATCATGTTTTTGCAATGTAACCTGCTTGCAGAAGGGCAGTCAACAGAAGAAGTAATCCATGTTCTGGACAAGCTGTCGCTGGAGTGGAACAACAATAACCAGCAAATGGAGAGGCTGAGATGTAAGATCCAATACCAAGAGAACATAAATCATATTTATGAAGAGTTACAAGAGCTTGAAAAGATGATAAAATGCGAAGAAGACTGGCTGAAGAGTGTGGCTAGTGATAAAATGAACGAATCCTGCCAGGTGAATTGCTTTGTGTACTTTGCAATGTGGTGATGTAGCTTAACCCGTGAGAAGGAGGAAGAGCATAAGCAACTAAGGCTTATTAGTGCTCCAGGAAGCAGGTTTTGATGGAAAATTACCCTTTTTAGTTTCCGTTTCAGTTTAGTTTATTGTCACGTGTATTGAGGTACAGTGAAAAGCTTTTGTTACATGCTAACCAGTCAGCAGAAAGACAATACATGATTACAATCTAGAGATTCACAGTGTATATTATACATGGTAAGGGAATAACATTAGTGCAAGGTAAAGCCAGTAAAGTCCGATATTACTGCAGGAACACTCTCTGGTTGCGGTAGGATGGTCCAGTTACCTGATAACAGCTGGGAAGAAACTGTCCCTGAATCTGGAGGTGTGCATTTTCACACTTCTATACATTTTGCCCGATGGGAGAGGAGAGAAGAGGGAGTGGCCAGGGTGCAACTTGTCCTTGATTATCCTTGCCAGACAGCGTGAGGTATAAATGGAGTCAAATGTTCTTTAAATAAGATCATGATTTCTCATTTACGTTAGTGCTATTTTCCTGCACTAACCTTGATTCCCTTTGTCAAAAAAATCTATATATGTGTATTTTAGATGATCTTCCGTAGTTCCACATCCAAAGCTTTGCTGCCCCATGGATGAAAAATATTCTTCTCAACTCAGTTCTGAATGGCCAATCCCTTAGTTTAACGACTGTGACCACTGGCTTAAGTTACCTAACACAGATGAAACATCAACTCTGCATTAATCCTGGCAAGTCACTGAAGAATTTATTTAGTCTTATTGAGATCACTCAGTCTACTATAGTCATACTGCATGGAAACAGGTAGGCAAAAATGTTAGAGAAACTCAGCAGGTGAGGCAGCATCTATGGAGCGAAGGAAATAGACAACGTTTCTGGTCGAAACCCTTCTTCCGACTGATGTGGGGGGGGGGGGGGGGCAGGAAGAAGAAAAGAAGAAAGGAAGAGGTGGAGCCAGTGGGCTGAGGAAGAGCTGAGAAGGGGAGGAGACAAGCAGACAAAATGGATGGTTAACACTTTGGTTCATGACCCTGCTTCAGGACAGGACTAATATTTTCTGACTTACTGGAATAAGTCTCAACCTATAAAATGATTCAACTGCTGATGATGCTTTTTTTGAACTTGCAGTAAAAGTATCAGCAAAATTGCTCGGGTGAACTGAGGTGGGAAACGTAGGCCGTCATGGTACTGGAAAACAGCATCATTTGGCTCAGTTTAAGTGAAACTATTTATGATGACTGTCCTCGAGTTATGCATGCTCACCCACTCGTATGACTTATGCACACCCACTCTCTCACTCTCCACTTGTAGTAATTGTTCCTATCAGTTTTATGTGCTGTTGATATGATTCATTACAATGCCGTGGAGGTATGGTTACCGTATCAAATGTTGTTTGTTGGTTTTCTCACTGATGGGCCAGATAGACTTATGGAGTCATGTCAAAATAGAATCCGTTATTACCAGGGGATAGGTTGTGGCAGTCTTGGTTCATAGTATTTATTCTCATTTGTGCAGGATGAAATCAACCGGCTGCTTGATGTGACTCCATATTTGGAGAAAGTAATGGCTCATGGGGAAGTGCTCAACAGTGAACCTGAAGCTCCAAACTTCCTCCAGGAGGACCTTAATAACATAAACAATCGATACAGATCAATTCTCCAGAAACTACTGAGCAAACGACAAAAGCCAGCAGGTGACTAGGCGATTAATATGAAGACACAAAGTGCTGTAATAACTCAGAGGGTCAGGCTACATCTCTGACTAATGTGGGCAGACAACGTTTCAGGTTGATTATCCTGAAGCATGATTAACTTGGATGCGCTTTGTTGAGCTTAAATGTTCTGTTTTTGAAAAGTTTATATTGCAGGGCAATAAACTGTTCAGCCACAAATATATCAGTTCCACGTCCATGCATTTACCACAAGTTAACAAATTTAGAAATTTTGGTCTTAATTCAAGTTATTCCCAATGTCTATATTCTTTTAGACACAAAATGCTGGAGCAACTCAGCGGGACAGGCAGCATCTCTGGAGAGAAGGAATGGGTGACGTTTTAGGTTGAGACCCTTCTTCGGTGCCTCGACCCAAAATGTCAACCATTCCTTTTCTCCAGAGGTGCTGCCTGTCCCGCTGAGTTACTCCAGCATTTTGTGTCTATCTTTGGTTTAAACCAGTATCTGCAGTTCCTTCCTACGCATTTTGTCTATATTGGCAGTTTTGCATGTCCATTACAACCTCATATCGAAAAATGCAGATTTCATTGCTAAATGGCGCACCGCTATGTTTTCAGGATTTCTCCACTTTATTGGTCACTAGTGCTTAGATTCAGTTCGTCCAGCATGAAGAGGCACTAGTCATTATTATAATTTATTATTAGGACAAGTCTTATCCAGGCTGATTACATGGGGAGACCAAGGATCATCCAGACCGCTGAGGGAATGCTGCACTCTGAATGATGCCGCTTTTTTCTCTGGTGTTAAACAGAAGCTCTACGCGCATGTGGTTGTAAATTTTGAGCCAGCATCATAAAATCATGAAGGGAATGGATAGTTTTATTTTTCCAGGATATGGGAATCAAGGACTACAGAGCATAGGTTTGAGGTGAAATGGGAAAGATTTAATAGGAACCCGAGGGGCAATGTTTTCACACAAATATATGGAACATGCTGCCAGATGAAATAGGTGAGGCGGGGACCTGAACAGCCATTTGAACAGGTACAAGACATTTTAAAGACATTTGAACAGGTACATGGACAGCAAAGGTTGAGAGGGATATGCGCTGAATGCAGACAAGAGGAGATGAGCTTAGATGGGACATCTTGGTCAGCGTGGACAAGTTGGGCCATATTTCCATGCTGTTTGGCTCTGATTCTACTCCTCAAGCTGTATCTCTTAATCACCATGAAGTTGTTATCCCTTAATCAACATGACCCAAAACGTCACCCATCCTTTTTCTCCAGAGAAGCTGCCTGACCCGCTGAGTTACTCCTGCACTTTGAGTCTATCTTTGGCACAAACATCTATCTGGCAATTAACACATTGGTAATTTTTTATGTAGGTACATTTGGTCTTAATTTATACAATCAGACAGCACGGAAACAGGTGCTTCGTCCCAACTCATCCATGCTGACCAAGATGCTCCATCTGAAGAAGTCTCATTTGTTCCCATTTGGCCCACATCCCTCTTAACCCCATCCATGCATCTGACCAAATATCTTATTTCTTACAATTAAACAGTGATTGAACTTGAGAAATACTTGACTGCAGAGTACATTTTATGCAATTCATTTCTTCTGAATAAATATGTTGACCAATATTTTGGATACAGACGGCACAAATTAAATGGGGTATCTCCAGTATAATGCTGGACTATGCAAATGGAAAGTAGCATTAGAACCAGTGATGAAATGGGCCAGGTCAGATTATGCTGGCTCTTTTAGGTTCAGTTTTACCAATGCTATTTATTGAGATTTGCATATGTGTTTAGTTTTAAGGAGTTGAAGCAAATTAACATGACACAGGTTTTTTGATCATTTTCATTGCATACCATAAATACTACGAAAATGTGGATGCTAATACAGAAATTGAGTACCTTAGATATGTGTATTGGTGCCATGGTACCGATATCTACCATTTGTAGTCATGCGCATCAATTATGTGAATTATTTGTTGTTGGAGTCCTGTTAAACTGCATGACTTTTGTAATTTTATCTTGCTTAAAGGATTGGACTGTCCTCAAAACATTGATGCTCTAAAGACGTTCAAAACAGTACTGGATCGATCCGAAGCCCAAGTTAAACGAGACTGGAGCACAATTGCTAATCTGGAGACAGCTCAGAATGCACTGAAGCACACAGAGGTGAGGAGCAGGCAGCGACCAAACTTGCAAACCATTGTGGCCTGTATATAAAATGCAATTCCCAAATATTGACATACCACATGCTGTGTAACATTTGCCAAATTGGATAATACTTAATTAGGGATTGTTATTAGGCATCGTTAGGATGAGAATTAAATGCAGGTAAGGACGTACGCCGAAAGATGCATTAGGCGGTTGAGCAATTCTCAGTTATTTCGTTTAGAGAGACAGCACGAAATTGAAATAGTCAGAATTGAACATGGGTCCTTGGCACGGTAAGGCAGCAACTCTGTGCCACGCAGCAATGCTGGGCCTCGCTCCCACCCTTTAATCTATTTCAAAGGTTTCAAAAGTCTTTTATTGTCATGTGTACCAATTAAGTGATATGCGAATGACCATAAACCCATACTAAAAAAAACCCCAACAACTGCATAAAAGTTAACATAAACATCCACCACAGCGGATTTCCCACATTCCTCACTGCAATGGAAGGCAATAAAGTCCAATCTTCTTCCTTTTTATTCTCCCGTGGTTGGGGAGTTCGAAGCTCCCGCACCTGGCGCTCAAAGCTTCCACGTCGGGGCGATCGAAGCTCTCACGTCGGGGCGGTCGAAGCTTGGAGCTCCCGAAATCTCCAAACAGGAATTGCGAGCTCCACGATGTTAAAGTCCGCAGACTCCCACGGTTGGAGCTCTTAGGTCGATCCCTGGCAAAGGGATCGCGAGCTCCGCGATGGTAAGTCTACAGACTCCCACGGTTGGAGCTCCCGGTTGGTCTCCAGCAAAGGCCACCAACTCCACGATGTTGGACTGCAGTGCAGACGGAGATATGATATGGGAAAAAAAATCCCATCTCCGTCAAGGTAAGAGATTTTTAAAAAGTTTCCCCCAACCCCCCACCCCCCCACAAAACAAGCTAACAAACACTAAACACACACATTTAACATATACTATTAAAACACCAAAGAAGGAAGGGATAGACAGGCTGTTGGCGAGGCAGCCATTGTTGGCACCACCCAGTGGTGAATTTAGACATTCTTTGTTAACATTGCATACACTCTTGTTTGCTCCCTCATGTTCTTCCTTTTTTATCCAGGCTTTGCAAAAGGAATTGAAAAACCATCAACCAGAAATCGACAGACTGCTTTCAGGGTTGGAAAGGAAGGAAGAAGAGATGGTAACATCTAAAAAGACCTATGACATGGAATTGGAAGGAATTCAAGTACGATGGAAAAACCTAACAGCTCAGCTTCAGAATGATAACCAGACACTGGAGGAAGTGATATCAAAACTGCAGCAATTTAAGGTGAGTGAGACTAGAATGTGAGGATCTGCTTCTGAATCCAAGTGACGGATGAGAACAGGAATAGAAATAGAGATAACTACTGTCGTGCTGGTGCTAACAGACACTGCAGTGAGAAGTGGATCAAGCACCAATGCACAAAAACAACGTTGATGCTTCATAATACATACTTCACAAATGGGTTTTTGGGGCAACATTTCCCAAATGAGAATAGACACAAAAAACTGGCAGGATAGGCAGCATCTCTGGAGAAAATGAATAGGTGATGTTTCGGGTCAAGATCCCCCTTTGAGATTAGTCCTGGCCTGTCTACCTAAAAGAGCATAGTATGTGGGATTTTTTGAAAATGTGACTGACTGGAAGTTAGAATGGGTCAGGATAAGTTAAAGTCAGAAAGTCATGCAGCTTCCGCCCACTTGGCCATGCCAAGTGTGATGAGTCATCTAAGCTAGTTGCACCTTAAACCTACACTCTAGTTCTTGAGTCTTCTACCCAAGGAAAAAGGCTGTGTATTCACTCTCGTTAGTTTAGAGATACAGCACGGAACCAGGCCCTTCGGCCCACCGGGTCCATGCCGACCAGCGATCCGCACGCATTAGCAACGGCCACACCCACTTTTTTACATTTACCAAGCCAATTAACCTACAAACCTGCACGTCTTTGGAGTGTGAGAGGAAACCGGAGATCTCGGAGAAAACCCACACAGGTCACGGGGAGAATGTACAAATTCCGCACAGACAGCACCCGTGGTCGGGATCAAACCCGGGACTCTGGTGTTGTAAGGCATCAACTCTACCGCTGCGCAACCGTGACCGCCCTCTATAATATCACACCTTGGCCTCTTGCGTTCCTGGGAATAAACTCCTTGCCTATCTCTCCTCACTCTATCTTTCAGGCCCTCTAATCCTGGCAACATCACTGTAAACCTTCTTTACTCTTCCCAACTTAATGGCATAATTTCATACAGCAGTGTGACCAGAACTGAACACAGTATTCCAATAGGTTAAGCAGTTTAGGACTCTATTCCTTGGAAAGCAGGCGGATGAGGGCTAATCTTATTGAGATTTATACAAAATCATGAGAGGAATAGATTGGGTTGATGCACAGAGTCTCGAGCCCAGAGTAGGGGAATATGGAACCAGGGGACATAGGTTTAAGGTGAGGTGAGGGATAATGTTTTCACACAAAGGGTGGTGGGTGTATGGAATGAGCTTCCAGAGGATGTAGCTGAGGCAGTTAGTATCGCAACGGGTACATAGATAGGACAAGTTTAGAGGGATGTTGACCAAACGCAGACAGGTGGGACTGGTGTAGATAGGACATGTTGGTGGGTGTAGGTAAGTTGGGCTGAAGGTCGTATGACTCGTTGTATGACTCTATAATTGTAGCTCCATTAGTGCCCTGCACAACTGTGAAAGCAAGAACAGCATCTTCACAACAACCATCAGGCTGTTGAACACTAAACACTAACTAAACTAAACGAAGGACTCCGAATTACTGCAATAATTATTGAGGTTTTAATTTGGGGTTTTGTTTATTATGTTATCTATGAGTACAGGCCTGCTGCTGTACTGCTGCAAGTAAGAATTTCATTGTTCCATTTTCAGTACATATGACAATTAAACACTTGACTCTTAAGATAATATTCTAACTTCTATTCTCTAATCCCTGACAGGATCTTGCAAAGGTTGATTGTAGGGCGTGACAAAGTATTCTTTTAAACGCACCCTAGTTAAAAAAATAACTGACATGATACAGTACTGCTAAACAAGGTGGAAGCAAGGTCTCCGACACTGTGAGGCAGCAGTCAGTCTTGCAGCCGTACCATTGTGCCGCCCACGTGTATCATTTGGATGCAAGTGAGGGCCATTTGATGGGTGGAGTAAGTCACAAAGGCTAAGATGAAAAGGGGTCAATCATATTGGGAGATAAAATGACTGAATGTAAAGCTAGAGAGAGGGATTTAGGTGGAGGAGGAGACGGGAGTCATAAAGTCTTACAGCATGGAAACGGCCCCTTCAGCTCAAATTGCACATGCTGACCAACGTGCCCCATCTACAGAAGTCCCACCAGCCCGCACTTGGCCCATAACCCTGTAAACCTATCCCATCCATATACCGATCTAAATGTCTCTTAAATGTAATGATGGTACCGGCCTTAACTACATCTTCCAGCAGCTCGTTCCATTTACCCACCTTCTTTTGAGTTAAAAAAGAAGTTGCCCCTCAGGCCCATATTAACTCTTTCCCCCCTCACTTTAACCCTATGTCCTCTGGTTCTCGATTCCCCTACTACGGGCAAGAGACCCTGTGCGTCTACCCGATCTATTCCTCTCATGATTTTGTAAACCTCTAGAAGATCACCCCTCATCTTCCTGCGTTCCAAGGAATAGAGTCCTAGCCTGCTCAACCTCTCTCTATAGCTGAGGCCCTCTAATCCTGGCAACATCCTCGTAAATCTTCTCTGCACCCTTTCCAGCTTGATAAAATCCTTCTTATTACCTGGTGCCCAAGATTCTAAATAAACTGATCACGTTACTCTAATTAAACTGAACACAATACTCTAAATGTATTTTAGTGTCTAAAATACACTTTTAGTGTCATCTGTAAACTTGGGAAGGGAAAGCGAAGGGTGATAAAATGGAAAAGAGCATTTCTTCCTTGCTGAGGTTTCCAAGCCACTCTGGAGAAATGGTTAAGCAAATAAGACCTTGACACGGCCATCAAAAAGGCTAAAAGGATTTTGCTCTAAGTGGGAGGATGAGGCGGATGTTTGGCAACTGTGGCAGGGCTTGAATGCCATCACCTCCTGCAAGACAAAATCAGGGGGCAGCTCAAGTGACAGTGAAGCATCACCCAGATGAGTTCAATGTGTTATACGCGTGCTTTGATAGGGTGAAAGCTGATGTGCCTTCCCGAGCCCCCTTGCGTCCTGATGGTATTACAATCTATGTCACAGAGGCTGAGGTCAGAAGATCCTTCACGGGGGTGAACCCTCGGAAAGCCTCCACCTGGTTGTGTTCTCAAAACCTGTATAGAACAATTAGCTGGGTTTTTTTATGGACATCTTCAACCTCTCATTCCTGAGGTGTGAGGTTCCCACCTGCTTCAAGAGGGCATTAATAATACTGGTGGCCAAGAAGTTTAAGGTGACGTGCCTCAATGATTATCGACGTGGCACTAACATCCGTGGTGATGAAGATTTTTGAGAGGTTGGATATGGCTCATGTCAACTCCTACCTCAACAAGAACCTCGACCCACTACAATTTGCCTACTGCCACAACAGGTCAACGGAGGATCCGATTTCACTGGCTCTCCACTCTGCACTTGGACAATAAAAACATACATCAAACTGTTGTTTATAGATGAGAACTATAGGGTTCAATACGATTATCCCCTCCACGCTGGTTATCTCTGTTGCGGGCTGGGAGAGTCTGTGTTCCACATGTATACGGAGTGTGTGAGGCTGCAGCCCCTGTTCCATTATCTAAAGGGACTGCTCCTTGCCTTCTGGCTGCACTTCACACCCACCATCCTCATCTTTGGACACCCTGTGTGTAGGGGAGAGGGTAGAGCCAAGGATGTCTTGGTTGGGTTGCTCGTGGGCCTGGCCAAGCTGGCCATCCGCGAGTCACGGCGCCAGGCAAATGAAGGCTGCAGCAGAAAAGGGTCTCCATGCCACTGGATCCTGACCCAGATCTGTCAAGGACCGTGCGGTGGCTGTTTGCACCAGTCTCCCCCATGTTAAACAAAGTCAGGCACAGGCATCCTCCAGCCCTGGAGACACCCATGGTCAGCCATGACCGAAGGGGGCCTAAGAAGAATAAGTTTTTATATCTATGTATGTGTCTGTTGTGCTGCTTGGGACATTGTTCTGTTTGGGACATATGGCAATGAAACACACTTGACTATGCCTTAGACCTTAGATTACTTTTTATCCTGGTTGTAGTGCGTTTTTTAAATTATTTGAACCATTTCTTCCCTTTTTATGCAGAAAAAATCAGATGCCCTGGAAAAGTGGATGGATTGTGTTGAGACTTTCATGTCCAACGAGACAGTTTCTTCAGACATTCAACCAGAACCCCAGCAGCAGGGGGGAAAGTACAAGGTGGGAACAAATCTGTCAATGTTGGAAGAGCATTGTAACAAATTACTTGATGCAATGGGGAAGCAGAACATTTTGGCTTAACGAGTTTATGTCAGTTACTTCACTGAAGCATACCGTCTTAGTTCCAGTTAAGCACTGCTAAATCCAGGTTCAGATTCCATGGGGGTCCCTCCCCACTAACCTACTGTCGCTTCCAAGGTGGAGTATGTCGGCGACTCTGGGGATGAAGGAGGCGCAGGGGACGGAGGGGCAGGAAGAGGTGGAGGAGGGGGGTGTTTTATTTTTAACCAAAAATAAATTGAATAAATTATTGCAAGAATAATTTATATATATACACACACACACAAACAAAACAATGCCAAACAAACCCACCACCCTAATACAAAATCACCCAATTATCTAAGCAGATATTCTTAAGTGTCAAATATATTGTTAAACGACTATATTACGATCCTTGTCAAGGATGCATTTCATCCCCTGCGCTGCCCAGCGGTCCTGGAAATCCCCCAGGGTGCACGTGGACAGCTCATAGTCCCTCTCAAGAGCACCCTGGCACGGACATAACCCCGGAAAAGGGGCAGGCAGCCAGCTTGCCGTTGACTAGGTTGTCGTAGACATTGTCGTAGACAATGGCGTGGGGGGGAGTAGACAAAAGTGCTGGAGAAACTCAGCGGGTGCAGCAGCATCAATGGAGTGAAGGAAATAGGCAATGTTTCGGGCCGAAACCCTTCTTCAGACTGATGTGGGGGGGTAGAAAGAGAGGAGCCAGAGGTCTGAGGGAGAGCTGAGAAAGGGAGGAGGCAGCAAGGACTACCTGAAATTGGAGAAGTCAATGTTCATGCCGCTAGGGTGCAAACTGTCCAAGTGGAATATGTGCTGCTCCTCCAGTTTCCGGTGGTGCTCACTCTGGCCATGGAGGAGGCCCAGGACAGAAAGGTTGGATTTGGAATGGGAAGGGGAGTTGAAGTGCTGAGCTACATGGAGATCAGGTCGGTTAATGCGGACCGAGCGGAGGTGTTCGGCGAAGCGATCGCCAAGCCTATGCTTGGTCTCACCGATGTAGATCAGCTGTTGTAGGGGGGGGGGCAGTCGCTGGTTTTTGGGTGACCAGTCACCAAAAAAAATTGCCTAAGTGGGATAGGCCCATAAGGCAGTAGCTCAACTGGCCGCATGACTGTGCCAATCCCCAAAGTTGAAGGCTTCATCCTTCAATACTTTTTCCCCCAAACCACAGATATTGAAATAGCTGACTTGTCAATGATATTGATCAGTTTAATGTCTCCTTTTAACATTCCATTGGTTAATCTCCATTCTGCAGGACCTGAACTGTTAACATTTTCAATATACTGACATATCTGCTCCTTGTAGTACCTTTGATCGGTTTCTAACTTGTTATGAACCATTCACAATTATCTACTGAAAGGAAATATTCCCATTTTATCATGTTATGAAACTCAATTTGAGGTTTTAACCCTTTTTTTGTTTTAAATGTGATGACAATGTAACGTCTAGGAGTTTAGAAGGATGAGAGGGGATCTCATAAGATTGTTAAGGGCTTGGACATGCTAGAGGCAGGAAACATGTTCCCGATGTTGGGGGAGACCAGAACCAGGGGCCACAGTTTAAGCATAAGGGGCAAGCCATTTAGAACGGAGACGAGGAAACACAGAGAGTGGTGAGTCTGTGGAATTCTCTGCCTCAAAGGGTGGTGGAGGCAGGTTCGCTGGATACTTTCAAGATCACATTGAATGGTGGTGCTGGCTCGAAGGGTCGAATGGCCTACTCCTGCACCTATTGTCTAGCCTTTGTTTGTCCATATGTAGCATGCAAACCTAATTTATTTTACGACCGATAAGTAGTTGCAGCACTTTCTCACTCCTGAATGCTAATGGGGACAGATTGCTGAAGAAACAAATTGTATCAAAAGTTGAAAATGTGTGAACCTTAACAACTTATTGTTTGTAGAAACAATTAACTGTAGCTGGTGGTTTACCAAAGAAATACAAAATGCTGGAGTAACCCAGCAGGTCAGGCAGCATCAATGGAGAACATTGGGACCCTTCATCAGACTGGTGAATTGTTTCACCAGTCTTATTGTTTCACCAGTCTGATTTCCTTGCAACATTTATGTATTGTATTTGCACATTCTCCATCCTGTCTTTCCATTCTATCTTTAAAAATGCACAGTTATTCCAATGTAAAATTTGCTATTAGTTGTTTCTTATTATCTGTTCTCCCACACTCAAATTAATATGCAGAGTTCAATTTGGTCTTCATACATTCTAGGAGCAGAATTTGACCATTCGGCCCATCAAGGCTACTCCGCCATTCAATCATAGAAACATAGAAAATAGGTGGAGGAGTAGGCCATTCGGTCCTTCGAGCCGGCACTGCCATTTAATATGATCATAGCTGATCATCCACAATCAATACCCCGTTCCTGCTTTCTTCCTACATCCCTTGATTCTGTTCTTGCAGTATATTATGTTTGTGAACTGTGTGGAGTAATGTAACAATACAACATCCCTCTTTACACTGAAGGCGGAGTTTAAATGCTCAGTTCATTTTTGTGCTGATCTCTTTCTACATCAACAGACATTTGTGGATGAAATTGAGAATATTCAGTCCAATTTGACTTCAATGAATGAAATTCAGGACTGGCTGAAAGAAGTGCCAATGCCAGCCATCTCCAATGCTGTGGCAACTCGTCTCACAGACGTTCGGACACGATGGAAGACAGTGAAGAACCAGGTATGGAGTCTGGTTCCCGAGCTTTGTCAATTTAGAGTTTGCTGTATCTGCGGAGTTGTGGGTGATGAAAACATTTGGTGGGAAGAAGAAGAAATAAATGAAGTGGAGATCTGTTTTGGAATCTAGCTGGAAACATGCTATTAAGTGAACTCTTGCAATATAACAACTTGCCACGGCAATTTTGGTACAGTATGCTCCTATGTATGGGATGTATGCACTGTTCATCAGAGTGAAATAACTCAGTAAATCAAAGTAAATTACCCCAAAGAATAAATGGCATTAATGTGGACAATCACATGTTCATTAGTCCAATGATACCTTTATATTGGAAATGCAGGATATCCACAGAGAGATGAACCAGCCTGTAGAAGCATCCCGACCCGAAACGTCACCCGCTCCTTCTCTCCAGAGATGCTGCCTGTCCCGCTGAGTTACTCCAGCTTTTTGTGTCTATCTTCAATGAACTAGTCTAAATTGCAAGGGTTTATCCTATTTTGCATTTGAAACATACCAGTCTCAGCTTTTTAGACCTTTCAATGTTTTTTTTTCACTCTTTAGAGATACTGCGTGCAAAGAGCCCACTGAGTCCACACCGATCAGCAATCACCACCATACACTATCACTTTCCTACACACATTGGGGACAATTTGCAATTTTTACCGAAGCCAATTAACCTACAAACATGCATGTCTTTGGAGTGTGGGAGGAAACCAGAGCACCTGGAGAAAATCCACGCGGTCACATGGAGAATGCCCAAACTCCGTACAAACAGCACAGGCTTGGCGATCGTTTCGCCGAACACTTCCGCTCGGTCCGCAAAAACCAACCCGACCTCCCGGTGGCTCAGCACTTCAACTCCCCCTCCCATTCTGTATCCGACCTCTCGGTCCTGGGCCTCCTCCACGGCCAGAGTGAGCAACACCGCAAGTTGGAGGAACAGCACCTCATATTCCGCTTGGGGAGTCTGCATCCTTTGGGCTTGAACATTGAATTTTCTCAATTCTGTTAACCCTTGCTGTCTCCTCCCTTCCACCTCTCCTCAGCCCTCAGGCCCTGGCATTCCCTCTATCTCTATCTGCCTCCCCCACCCTAGTCGCACTAGCTTCTCATTTTCACACCAAACAGCTTACAATGGCTTGTTCCCTTTATCATCGATACTTTTTTGCACATTCATTGTTCTTTATCTCTCCACATCACCGTCTATATCTCTCGTTTCCCTGATCCCTGACCAGTCTGAAGAAGGGTCTCGACCCGAAACGTCGCCTATCTCCTTCGCTCCTTAGATGCTGCTGCACCCGCTGAGTTTCTCCAGACTTTTGTGTAACCCCCAGAGTCAGGATTGAAACCGGGTCTCTGGCGCTGTAAGGCAGCAACTCTACCGCTGCACCACCGTGCTGCCCTTGTTATGTACATGCTTACTCCTACTGAGATATCCTTCACTTGCAATTGATTAGCAAAGAGCCTTTCCAGAACTTTTAGTTATGACTCAGTAGGTCGTGGCCTGCCCTTGAGACGGAATAAACGCTGTGTAATCTGGAACGGCATGCCTGGGTGAGGTGTGGGAAGATAAAGCATGATAAACTAAATGCACAAATGCAGCTGTGGGAACTTAGCTTTCAAAATGTATTCCAGTGTTTGTATGTTTTTAACATACAGTGCCCTCCATCACGTTTGGGACAAAGACCCATCATTTATTTATTTATTTTTGTTCTCCACAATTTGAGATTTGAAAAATATCACGTGGTTAAAGTGCACATTGTCAGACTATATTAAAGGCCATTTTTATACATTTTGGTTTCACCATGTAGAAATTACAACTGTGTTTATACATAGACCCCTCATTTCAGGGCACCATAATGTTTGGGACACATGGCTTCACAGGTGTTTGTAATTGCTCAGGTGTGTTTAAATTAGAAACGGGAATAGTGCCGGAGGATTGGCGTACTGCGCATGTTGTTCCATTGTTTAAAAAGGGTTCAAAAAATAAACCTAGCAATTATAGACCTGTTAGTTTGACGTCAGTGGTGGGTAAATTAATGGAAAGGATACTTAGAGATAATATATATAAGCATCTGGATAAACAGGGTCTGATCAGGAACAGTCAACATGGATTTGTGCCTGGAAGGTCATGTTTGACAAACCTTCTTGAATTTTTTGAAGCGGTAACTAGGGAAATTGATGAGGGTAAAGCAGTGGACGTTGTCTGTTTATGGATTCCAGTAAGGGCCTTTGACAAGGTTTCCCCATGGAAGGTTGGTTAAGAAGGCCCCCCCGTTTCAATCTTTGGATGTTAATGGCGGAAGTAGCAAGATGGATTCAACAGTGGCTGAATGGGAGATGTCAGAGAGTAATGGTGGATGGCTGTTTGTCAGGTTGGAAGCCGGGTGGCCAGTGGGGTTGCCTCAGGGGATCTGTGTTGGGTCCACTGTTGTTTGTCTGCACATCAATGATCTGGATGATGGGGTGGAAAATTTGGATAAGTAAGTATGCAGATGATACTAAGATAGGTGGCGTTGTGGATAATGAAGTACGATTTTCAAAGTCTACAGAGAGATTTTGGGCCATATGGATAAATGGGCTGAAAAGATGGCAGATGGAGTTTAATGCTGATAAGTGTGACAGTGCTACATCTTGGCAGGACAAATCAAAATAGGACGTACATGGTAAATGGTAGGGAATTGAGGAATGCTGTGGAACAGAGAGAGATCTAGAAATAACTGTGCATAGTTCCCTGAAGGTGGAATAACATGTAGATCGGGGTGGTAACAGAAAGCCTTTGGTGTGCTGGCCTTTATAATCAGAGCATTGAATATAGGAGTAGGGAAGTAATGTTAAAATTGTACAAGGCATTGGTAAGACCAAATTCTGGAGTATGGTGGTGTACACTTTTGGTCGCCTAATTATAGGAAAGGATGTCAACAAAATAGAGAGAGTACAGAGGAGATTTATAGAATGTTGCCTGGGGAGTTTCCAGCAAACTATGTTACAGAGAAAGATTTGAACAAGTTAGGTCTTTATTCTTTGGAGCACAGAAGGTTAAGGGGGGACTTGATTGAGGTCTTTAAATGTTGAAAGGGATATAGACAGAGGTGTTGACGTGGATAAGCTTTTCCATTGAGGGTAGGGAAGATTCAAACAAGAGGGGCATGACATGCGAATTAAGGGACGAAGTTTCGGGGTAACGTGAGGGGGAACTTCTTTACTCAGAGGGTGGTGGCTGTGTGGAATGAGCTTCCAGCAGAAGTGGTGAAGGCAGGATCGATTTTAACATTTAAAAGTAAAGTGGATAGGCACATGGACGTGAAGGGAATGGAGGGGTATGGTCTGAGTGCAGTTAGATGGGACTAGGGGAAAACAAATGATCGGCACGGACTGGAAGGGCCAAGAGGGCCTGTTTCCGTGCTGTAATTGTTATATGGTTAAATGCCTCCTTAATGCAGGTATAAGAGAGCTCTCGGCACCTCGTCTTTCCTCCAGTCTTTCCATCACCTTTGGAAACTTGTATTGCAGTTTATCAACGTGAGGACCAAATTTGTGCCAATGAAAGTCAAAGAAGCCATTATGCGACTGAGAAACAAGAATAAAAATG